>MU683903.1:55810-70513 GCA_026770625.1 Nicotiana glauca
ACAGTTGAGCGACCGTGCTAGAACCACGGAACTCGGGAGTGCCTAACACCTTCTCCCGGGTTAACAGAATTCCTTACCCGGATTTTTGGTTCGCGACTGTAATACAGAGTCAAAACTTCCTCGGTTTGGATTAATTCGGTGACTTGAGACACCATTATATTCTCAAGTGGCGACTCTGAAACTTTTAAATAACTAATCCCGTTCCGACCGTCCTTTAATTGAAAAAACTCTTTTTATTTATACCCTTCGCGAGGTGTAAGCGCCGTAAAAAAGAGGTGTGACAAGGGCAAAACCAACACTAGAGCCGTGGTCAAGGCTATCTTGAGCTTCTGAAAGCTCTCGTCGAACTCGTCCGACCATACAAATGGAGCACCCTTCTGAGTCAACTTGGTCAAGGGCGATGCAATAGAGGAAAATCCCTAAACAAACTGATGATAATAACCTGCCAACCTAAGGAAACTACGAATCTCTGTGGCTGAGGTCGGTCTAGGCCAACACTGCACCGCCTCTATCTTCTTCGGGTAGACCTGAATACCCTCGCTGGACAACACGTGCCCCAAGAAAGCTACTGAGCTGAGCCAAAACTCACACTTGAAGAACTTTGCATAAAGCTTCTCCTTCCTCAATGTCTTTAATACAACTTGCAAATGTTGCGCATGCTCCTCCTGGCTACGCGAGTACACCAGAATATCATCAATAAAAACGATAAATGAGTCCAAATATGGCCGAAATACACTGTTCATCAAATGCATGAACGTTGCTGGGGCATTAGTCAGCCCAAAGGACATAACAAGAAACTCATAGTGCCTATATCTAGTCCTGAAAGCAGTCTTCATAATATCCGAGTCCCTGATCTTTAACTGGTGATAGCCTGAATGGAGATCAATCTTGGAGAATACCTTCGCCCCCTAAAGCTGGTCAAATAAATCATCAATGTGAGGCAGGGGATACTTGTTCTTCACTGTTATTTTATTCAATTGCCTGTAGTCAATGCACATTCTCATAGTGCCATCCTTCTTCTTTACAAATAGCACCGGTGCACCCCATGGTCACACACTAGGCCGAATGAACCCCTTATCTAGGAGTTCCTGAAGCTGATCATTTAATTCCTTCAACTCTGCTGGTGCCATACGGTATGGCGAAATGGAAATGGGCTGAGTGACCGGCACCAGGTCAATGCCAAAGTCATGTCCCTGTCTGGTGGCATGCCCAGTAGATCTGCAGGAAACACATCTGGAAACTCCCTCACAATCGGGACAGAATCAATACTAGGAGTCTCGGCTCCCATATCTCTCACTAAAGCCAAATATGAGAGACAACCCTTCCCAACCATACGCTGGGCCTTTAAGAATGAAATCACCCTACTAGGAACATAGTCAGTCACACTACGCCACTTGATCCTCGGAACACCCGGTATAGCCAGAGTGACTGTCTTAGCATGACAGTCCAAAATAGTATGACACGGAGATAACCAGTACATGCCCATAATAACATCAAAATCTACCATGCTCAATAGCAATAGATCAACTCGGGTCTCCAGATCCCCAATAGTCACCAAACACGACCGATACACATGGTCTACAATAATAGTATCGCCCACTTGGGTAGATACATAAACAGGTAACACAAGACACCCTCGGGTCGTACCCAAATGATGAGAAAAATATGAGGACACATAAGAATAGGTGGAACCGGGATCAAATAAGACTGAGGCATCCTTGTGGCAGACTGAAATAATACCTGTAATGACGACATCTGAAGTAATGGTATCTGTCCTGCCCTGAAGAGCATAAAAGTGAGCCTGACCATCGCCCGATCGGCCTCCCCCTCTAGGGCAACCCCTGGCTGCCTGACCCTTACCCCTAGATGGCGAGGCGGTTGCTGAAGAAACTGGACCAAAAGATGAGGTTTGACCCCTCTGCTGCGATGAGCTAGCAGCTCGATGAGGACACTGCCTGCACATATACCCAAACTCTCCACACTCATAACAACTCCTGGGTGCTAGAGAATGGGACTGAAGGGAACCCCGCACGCCGGAGTGACTGGCTGATGCGCTCGGCCTAGAAGAACTCTAAACAGATGGAGCTCGAGATGAACCCTATGCTAGAAGAGCGCTAAGAGATGGCTGACTCTGCTAAAAACCCTGATGACCACGACCTGAAAATGCCCCACGATACTCGGAATGGGCCGATTGAGGAGGCCTGAAAGAACGACCTCTACCCTGCTGGAACTGGCCCCTAGATGGAGCACCACTGAAACTACCAGAACCTCGAGGCCTCTTGGCATCCCTCTCCTCTCTATCTTGACGGCGAGCCATCTCAATATCATGAGCAATATCAACTGCATCCTCAAAGGAAATACCCAGAACTCTCTCTCTCGAGTCATCAAAACACGAAGGTGATAATTAAGTCCATCCACAAACCTCTTGATCCTCTCGGAACTATCCAGGAGGCATGATGAGCCAACTCAAAAAATCACGCCTCATACTGGGTCACAGTAATATCTCCCTGTCGAAGCCACTCAAACTGCCTACGTAGCTCCTCTCTCTGAGACTGCGATACCCACTTCTCTAGAAAAAGAGTGGAGAACTCCTGACAGGTCAAAGGCGCTGCACCTTCTGGCCTACGCCGCTCATATGCCTCCTACCAAGTGAAGGCAACCCCAGTGAACTTAAATACAGTAAATGTTACACCACTCGACTCCAAAATCCCTGTCGTGCGTAGCATACATTGTCACTTGTCGAGAAAACCCTGGGCATCCTTGCCCTGAGCACCGCTGAAAGAAGGAGGCTAGAGCCTACTGAACCTCTCAAGACGACGCTACTCATTGTCTGGCATAGATGGAACCACAAAGTCCTGAACTGGTGCAACCGCTGAGCTGGTGCTGCTCCCGATATCTGCAATCCGTGCACTGCCTGCTCAGGTGTGTGAGCAGCGGGGGTCTGATTGCCTCCCCGGGCCTGAGAAGTAGCCGCTGTGGTAGTAGCTGAAACTGCCTGAGACAGGCCAGTGCAAATTGATACCCTTGGCTCGGAATCACAATGGGCACCGCCGATACCTGAACAGGTGCTGCTGGAATGTCTGCAGCTGGAGTCTGATCCTGAGCCGGGGCAACTGATGGAGCAACAGGTACTGCCCTCGCGGCTCTGCCTCTACCACGACCACGACCGCATCCACAGCCTCTGGGCCCTCAGTGGGTGGTACTGGTGGTTGTCCACCTCGTCCTGTAGCACGAGTCCTCGCCATCTGTGAGAGAATAGACCACATAAGTTTAGTTATCGGATCAACAAAGTCACACGACAAGAATTTCAAGAATATGGAGTTTTTCCTAAAGGTTCAGTAGCCTCTCGAGGATAAATACAGATGTCTCCGTACCAATCTGCGAGACTCTACTAAACCTGCCCATGACTCGTGAGACCTATATAACTTAGGCTCTGATACCAACTTGTCACGACCCAATTCCCAAACCCGATCTTGATGGCGCCTCTCGAGAAGACAAGGCCAGCCAAAAGAACATCAACACCTCTTTAATAGTTACTTAGCATGAATAAGTCTAAAACATTAATAAAATTATCATAAGTGCAGAAGAAAAGTGATAAAACAGGGAACCATCCCGACACAACCTGAAATCGGGGTGTCACAAGTCATGAGCTACTACAGATTGTACTAGAATTCTACAAAGTCTGGAACTAGGAACAAAGTCTGAATATAATGTAAATAACAGAAGACAAGGGAGAGAACGGGGCTGTGGACGTCAACAGCTACCTCGTCACTCCTAGTCCGCCTGGTCTGGAAGGAATCAGTGCTCAGGAACGAAGTCTGCTCTGCCTGTATCTGCACACACGATGCAGGGAGTAATGTGAGTTCTCTAACCCACTGAGTAATAAAATTAAATAATGACTGAAAGCATGAGATCTCATGAAGGCACAAATAATGCTATCTCAAGCTGTAAAATCAGTTAAGCAGTAAAACAGTAAAGTATCAAATAATTCTCTTTTAAAATAGTTAAAGACAAATATTTTCAACAAGTAAGCAATAATCAGAAACCTGCCCCTCGGGCTCAATATCAAGCTCTCAGTATAGTATCAGCCCCGCGGGCTCAGTATCAATCACTCAGAACAACATCAGCCCCTCGGGCTCACTCTCAAATCACACGGGTACCCGCGCTCACTGTGGGGGTGCAGACTCCGGAAGGGCTCCTACAGCCCAAGCGCTATATAATCATAAGGCCTGAAAGCTTGTACATATCAACATGAGGCCTGAAAGCCTTCTCACATATCATTCGAGGCCTGAAAGCCTCCTCACAACGCTCAACATATCCTCACATATGGAACTCAGCCTCAATCAGTCCAAATATAATCATAAGCCCCTTGGGCACCAGAAAAAAAAAAATGCTCAGCTCAAACACTAGTTCAAATATCATTTAAATCTCAAAGTTGAGTTCATGAAACAGTGAAATTCAATTGGACTGAGTTCAAGTAATATTTTAAATAGTGAGGAAACAGTGATGATAGCTCAAAAAGGATTTCAAACAGTCGGCAATAAGCCCCAAATATGGCAATAAGCCCAAGTCATAGTGAAAAACAACAAGTCATAGTCAAATACGCAGTAAAGTATCAATCGGGCTGAACCAAGTCACAATCCCCAATAGTAAATGACCCCCCGCTCATCATTGAATGCGTGTCTCATCTCAACATAGCACCACGTTGTGCAAATTCGGGGTTTCAAACCCTCAGGACATCATTTAAAATCATTACTCACCTCTAGCCGGCCAAAAGTCTAGCTCGCTTTGCCCTTTCCTCTCGAATCGACCTCCTTGTGCGTCAAATTTGATCAAAACTACAAGGAATACGTTACGATAGTCTAAGGGAACACAACCCAATCGAAAAGACTCGAAAAACATTGAATTACGAAATTGGCAAAACCTGAGCCTCGGGCCCACTTCTCGAAAAATTAGAAAATTCACATCACCGGATTCCTTATCTCACCACAAGTCTATTCATATCAAATTTACCAAAATCCAAGCTCAAATGCTCCCTTAAACCCCAAATTTTCATTCAAAAATTCAAGCCCTAATTCTTCCCTTTTAAATCAAATTTCCATGAATTTAAGTGTTGAATCCAAAATTAAATGATGTTTCTAGGCCATAAGACTCACCTCCAATCGATTCCCAATCGAAAACCTCTTTAGTCCTCGTCAAAAGCTCTCAAGGCTACTCAAAAATGGTGGAAATGAGACTTGGTTCGCGGATGAAATGTTTAATAAAACCCTTCTGCCCAGGCCTATCTTCTTCTATGCGAACGCGAGGGACCTCTCGCGTTCGCGATGAACAAAATCCGCTACTTCCAAAATTACCCTTCACGAACACGGTTGCACCCACGCGAACATGAAGGTCTGAGCCCCTCAACCTATGCGAACGCATAGCTATACTGCGAACGCGAAGAACAGTTCGCCTCTGAACCCCAGTCCTTATACGCGAACGCGAGTACCTTCACGTGAACGCAATGCTTGATCACCTTACCTTACGCGATCGCGAGGCCTCAGACGTGAACGCGAAGATCAAAAATCCTGGCCCTCAAATTCCTTCTACGCGTTCATGAATCTATTCACGTGAACGCGATGGGCAAAAACCTGCAACACTTCAGCTGGAAAATCTGCAACTTTTAAAGCTAGAATTGGTCCGTTTGACCATCCGAAACTCACCCGAGGCCCCGGGGACCTCACCTGAAAGTACCAACACATCTTATAACATCATCAAACTTGTTCCAATCGTCAAAACACATTTAACAACGCTAAAATCATCAATTCTCACCGAATTCAAGCCTAAGTTTCTCAACAACTTTCGAAATACGCATTTGATCAAAAACCCGACCAAAACACCTCCGAATGACCTGAAATTTTGGAAACATATCTAAAATCACCTAACAAAGTTATAGCAACTTTCGGAATTTCATTCCGACCTTCAGATAAAAATCTCACCTATCAACCGGAATTCGCCAAAATACTAACTTCGCCAATTCATGCCTAATTCTACACCGGACCTCCAAAATCAATTCCGATCACACTCCTAAGTCACAAATCATCCCCTGAAGTTAATCGAATCACCAGAAATTACATCCGAGCCCTCTAACTCTATAGTCAACATCCAATTGACTTTTCCAAAACAAGTCTTCCTTAAAGAGACTAAGTGTCTCATTTCCATCCAAAACTAATCCAAATCGACTCATTCACCCGAGACTCTTATAATAAGATATAAGGAATCAGAAAATGGGGGAAACGGGGAGGTAACTCACGTGACGACGGGTCGGGTCGGGTCGTCACAGGTGTTTATTATGCTTCTCTGTCACATGTGTTTATTATGCTTCTCTATTGAATTACTATCAGAACTTGATATTCCCCGCAGCGTGTTCCCCTTCCCATCTTTATCTGTTACTTTTCTATTATTATTGTTCTGCTCGTATATGATTTCACTGCACGGGTTTATATGGTTGTCGTGCCCTAGCCTCATCACTACTTTACCGAGATTAGGCTTGAAACTTACCAGTACTTGGGGTCGGTTGTACTGATACTGCACTCTGCACTTTTTGTGCAGATTTCGGTGCCGGACCTTGTTATACTGATACTTCACTCTGCACTTTTTGTGCAGATTTCGGTGCCGGACCTTGTGAGTAAATTTGAGGTTGCTGCCTTCAGTCCAGGGAGACCCAAGGTAGATCTGCCAGCGTCTGTAGAGCCTGGAGTCCCCTTTCCTCCATTTTAGTTTTTCATGTCTCTTTCTATGTTGAGAATAGCTGTACTTCTTTTAGACTTATATTTGTAGATAATTTTAGACGTTCGTGGATTGTGACACCAGATCACTGGGGTAGTTATGTACTAGGGTTGTTGCACTGTTACATCACTTCCGCATTTCATAATTATTTTATTTTTATCTATTATCTGTTTAATTAATAATAATTGTGGTAAAATTATAACTTCTGGCTTGACTAGCTTTCACGAGTAGGCACAATCACAATTCCCGAAAGTGAAAAATTCGGATCGTGACAATCAAATTATTGGGATAACCCGTAAAAGTTAACCTAGAACCTAAGTCACATAGATATAAGAAGATTTAGAAACCTTAAAATATAGAGATATGAATATAATTGGGAAGAAAGACGAAACCGATTTAACAATGGTTGAAGAAGAAAATGAGAAAGCGGGAGGATGGAGTGGCAGATGAGAGGGAAAGGATTTGAGGTTGAAGTTAGGTTTTGGTTTGGCTTTGTCGTTGTTTTGTTTTTTCTTATATACTATTTTTGCTTTCTTTCACTTGTTACTTAAATAAAAATACAAATACTATTTTTTGGTGCTTTAGTACAAACCAATAAATGCAAATTAAGTAAATAACAAATATATAATAGAAATTAACTATGCAAACAAAAATAAATATATAATTTGCGTCAAAATAGAATAAAAGAAAATATTTGAATGAAAAAAAAATTCTTGACAATTCTTTTACTATGAGATATTATATTTAGATTTGTTATATCCTCATATTTTAATTGTATTAGCTTCTTAATTTTTAGTGTTTAGGTATACTTATGATAATAATTAATTTATCAAAATTGTATTAGACCATTAAATCAATAACCTTTAACCTTATTTAAATTGAATATAGTTAGTGATCAATGTAGATACATACAAATACAAACATATAGTCGTTAAATCTTCTATACTCAAATATTCAGATTTAATTAAATATTATTGCATACTTATTTAATTATAGTTAAAATTTATAAGTAATATTTTATTTAATTTGAATTATGATATGCAACTTAGTTTTATTTTACACTCTTATATCAACCATATTAAATTCATAACCTTTTTGAAAGAAGATTACAACACCAATAACAACCCAGTATAATCCCACTTAATGGGGTCTGGGGAGGATAGTGTGTACGCAGATCTTACCCGTACCTTGAGGTATAGAGGTTGTTTCCAAATAGACCCGCTGCCTTTTTGAAAGAAGATTAATAATATTAAAATTATGTAAGTGTTACTATTAAAAATAAAATATTAGTCCCAAAAGAGACATGATCCCCTCCGTATCATATTAAGTTTTCAATTCTTAGATTCAACGTATAATTTGGCTTATGTTAATAAGTTATAAAGATAGTAAAATACCATATCATTATAACATATTTTACTAGCTTGATTAAATATATATAATTTGCTATGCAGAATAAGTGGCAAAAAGTTATAGTTGTTTAAATACTATTATACCATAAGTAGAGGCGTATCTATAGCCTTCGATACGGGGCACGTGCACCCATGGTCCGTCCGTCAAATTAGATATTTTATGTACGTATTTTCTAAAATTTGTCCAGTATTATGTATTGGCACCCATGCTCCATAAAAGTTGAATGGTGCACTTGGTTCAACACTTAATTAGTTTTCCTCTTTTTTTAGTAGTGCACTCATGTTATCGAAATCCTAGATCCGCCTCTAATCATAAGCTATTCACACATTAATTAGATATGTATTCATTAATTTTTTAATTATATTTGAAACTTACAAGTAATACTTTGTTTGTTTTTAATTACGATATACTAGTTAGTTTTTTTATACACTCTTGTATCAATACATATTAAATTCTTAACATTTTTAAATAGAAACTAATAATCATACCCAAATTAAGTATAGGTATATATTGTAATAGAATCCTACTAATAGGAGGAAGTGGCCATAGAAAGTTACAAAGATGAGGACTAGTTCTAGAGTCAAAAATGAATTAGTGGATGTACGTATTCATACTTAAAATTTTTATTGTTTGACCAAAAAAAAAAAGAAACTAATAACATTAAAATTATGTAAGTGCTATAAAATATAAAATAATAGTCACAAGAGAGATCATCCCTTCCGAGTAATATTAAATTCTCAATTTTTAGATTTATTGTATAATTTAATTTATGATAACTAATAAGTTATTGACATAGTAATGTACCATATTATTATAACATACTAAATACATAAAATTTGCTATAGAATGTAAGTGGTACCAGATTATAGTTGTTAAATGGTTATTCATTCATTAATTAGATATAATTTAATTATTGTTAATTATAAATGGAACTTATAACTAACACTTATTTAATGAAATATATAATATGATTATTTTTCCAATTAACGTAGATATTAACCATATTAAGCGATATTTTCAATGTGTATATATATATAACACTAACACTTATTTAATGAAATATATAATATGATTAGATTTCCAATTAACGTAGTTATTAACCATATTAAATTCGATATTTTCAGTGTATCTAGATATATCAAAATTATACAAAAATTCATATGAATAGTAATTGTTAAGCTAACTATTTTTTAAATAATTTGAAGCAAAAAAATTTATTTTAAATAATTTTGTGTCTAAAAGATTACCATTGATATAGTATGTTTTAACTTATGGCAAAAAACAATGATTATTTGCGAAATTTTATCTCAAAAATAAATTCGCGACTATATTATCTTGTCATCACAAATAATTTTAGTTGTTAAATCAACTGTTGCCACAATATTTTAGTAGTTGAAGCAAACAATATTCATTTAGCTACAACATTTGTTTTAAATAACTTGTTGTCGCTAAAAAGTTACTATAGCTACAGTAAATTTTAACTTGTAGTAAAAATAAATATTAGCTACGAAATTTTATTGTAGCAATAACTCCATGGCTACATCATTTAACTATTGCTATAATGTTTTATAACTTGAAGCAAAAATACTTATTTAGCTACAATATTTTACTTCAAATAATTTGTTGTAGCTAAAAGATTACTATTGCTACAATGACTTTTATCATGGGGCAAAAAAATATGATTAGCTACGAAAAGTTGTTATAGCAATAAATTTTATGATTTGGGTCATCCTTTGTTTTAGAATCCGAATCCGTATTCTGAAGCCTTAAAAACTCATTTAACCTCTCCTCGATTTGCTTGCACAGTTCGGGCATATTTCCGAAAAGCCTTTATATGAAAATTTGAAAAAAATATTGAGTTTTGCCTTTAAAATTATTTTAAGTTGACTTAGGTTAACATTTTGAGTAAACGGACCTAGATCCTTTATTTGACGGTCCCGGAGGGTCCGTAGAAAAATATGGGATTTGGGCGTATGCCCGAAATTGAATTCTGAGGTCCCTAGCCTGAGAAATAAATTTTTGAAGAAAATTGTTAACTGAAAATATAATAGTTTTTAGAAACTGAATAATGTTTGATATTGTTGGTATCGAGTCCGTATTTTAGTTCCGGATCCCGATATAGGTCCATTATGATATTTATACCTTATCTATGAAATTTGGTGAAAAACGAAAGTGATTTGACGTGATTCGGACCTTTGATTGAGAAAATAAGAAGTTTGAAACTATCTTGAAAATTTCATGTGTGTTGGTGTTGAATTTATAGTTCTAGGTGCTATTTTGGCGATTTGATTGCATGACCAAGTTCATATAATATTTTAAGAGTTGTGTGCATTGTCACGACCCCAATCCCGGTCGTGATGGCGCCCAACACAATTGCTAGGCAAGCCCGACCATGTACACTCTCAACCCGAAGTCCAAAATATTTTTCTAACTTCTGAAATTTCGATAACACTGTTTCATTAAACTCTCAGCATTGTTCGCTTCTGCGGTCCCGATACCTCTTACGCGGGACCGCTTCTGCGGCCATTCGACCGCTTATGCGGTTCTCACTAAACTTCCCAGAAATCGCTTATGCGATCAGGCATCCGCTTCTGCGGTTCCCCATCTTCCGCTTCTGCGGTGATTTCTCCGCTTTTACGGACCCGCTAATGCGACCAGACTTCCACTTTTGCGGAATCCTCCTGGGTTCCCCTTGGCTGCTTCTGCGACTCTCCCACCGCATCTGCGGAACCACTTAAGCGGCTCCTTTTACGCAGATGCGGAAACAGCAGAAGGCTTAAGGATCTGCTGCAACACCAAGCTTCCAACTTCCGTTTAATCATCCGAATTCACCCCGAGGCCTCCGGGACCTCAACCAAAAGCACAAACATGATATAATACTTCATTCAAACTTGTTCCAATCATCAAAACACCATCGTTAATATCAAAATCATCAAATTTCACCAAATCAAAGCCTAAGTTCTTCAAGAACTTTCGAAATCCACTTTCGATCAAAAACCCGACCAAACGACGTCCGAATGACCTGAAAATTTGCAGACATATCCAAAATCACCTAACGAAGCTACTGCAACTCTTGGAATTCTATTCCAACCCTTGGATCAAAATCTCACCTATCAACCAGAATTTTGCCAAAATTCAAACTTCGCCAATTCAAGCCTAATTCTACACCGAGCCTCCAAAATCAATTCTGATCACACTCTTAAGTCACAAATCCTCCCCCGATGCTAACCAAACCACCGGAATTCACATTCGAGCCCCATAACCACATAGTCGACTTTCGGTTGACTTTTCTAAAACAAGCTTTCTTCTAAGAGTCTAAGTACCTCATTTCCAACTAAACCAATCCAATTATATTCGATTCATTCAAATACTGATATTGAAGCATAGAACAACATATTATGAGGAAAACGGGGCAGTAACTCACGTGACAACGGGTCGGGTCGTCACATCCTCCCCAACTTAAACAAACGCTCGTCCTCAAGCGTGCCCAGAGTTGTACTAGAAGCCAACCAATAGCTGAATGAACTTACCAAGCATATACCTGGGGTGATCCCACATCACCCTATCTTACATAGATCAAATAATACAACACAACTGAAATTACCCAATCCAGTCTAGCCCATAATTCACAGAACTACCTTTTCACTTCTAAAACCATCAATACGATCAAACCTCGCACCTGTACTTTGAACAGTCCCGAACCAGCTGTAATAACCCATACTCGCATCCTCAAGTGAATTCACATGATATACCACATAATCCAGCACCTGAAACGATAACTTCTATTCACAGCCGCTGTCCACAACAACCATATACCGATAGAAACCTCTCAATAGCTAAAGCCTCATTCCAACACTTCATATCCTATCAATGATAATGAAACACACAGCAAACCGTAACCATTTCTCAGATCAACCACTCATGAAGCCACTCCCTTTTTGACTAATACCACAACAAATTTTCGAAATCATACTCAAAAATAGAACCTCATGTCAATATTCAGAATAAACTCGAACCTCGATATTATCCTTCCAACAAGCTAAAATCAAATCCGATTGTGTTCATTAATGACCCCCAAACGATCACTTCGGGTCCAACACACTACTCTGGTGACATGATACATCAACACTAGCTTAAGCCACAACTTGCATATTACACGAGCCAATAAGAGATGGTCTAAACATACTCGAATCATGAAAATGACTCAAACGAAAGAGCTGTAACTCAAACTCCTCAGTACCATCACAACACAAGGCTGGGACCCCGTCCCATATCATATAAATAGAATACCTGAACCTACCCCGAAGGGTCTAATCTCCACATAGCCCCGCTACAATGTGCGATCTTATCCAAACACTGTTACACATGAAGTACCTCAAGTCGCTATGCTCAAAATAGACAGCCACACACAGATTGATGTCTGAAACCAACCAATCCATCACACCCACGGTGAAGTAAGTAATATACACCATTCAATCCTGAAAGGACACAACCTATGCGTTATTCGCCGAGCAACACCCAATACGGACTTTCTTTGGAAACCAGGAAGCAAGACATACCAAGTAACATATGGAAAACTGTTCTCAACATCACATTGTTGCGGCGTGCAACCCGATCCAGATAACATACCCATGGCGGCGTGCCATTCGATCCATATATATATATCTCACATAAGGAGATGCACATCGAGCCAAATTTGCTCATTACAATAAAATACCGAGTACCGGCCGTAAGCATACTGAGTGCATACAATATCTACATATAGCGTTATAAGCTACAAACTCAAGCGCAACTGAGGCTTTCCTCTCAAATTCCACTATAAATCTCGATAGCACCGCACTATATGTGCCCATAGTCCGAAATCATAATGCCTCACAGCACCGAAAAAGCATCTCATAGATCTCCCCAGATCACTAACAAGCTTAATAACGAGAGAATAAACCTATCCCTCAACATTACATCTCAGGGCCAACCAAGCCATCTCAATCTGAATACGTAGCCAATCAGCTTACCAACAAACTCATTGCCATGAAGCCTGAAGATGCTCCTTCCACTTTTTATAACTCTTGCTGGAGCCATACGATACGGTGCCCGGCACCAAATAAATGCTGAAATCCACAATTTCGCCCGATGTCATGCCCGGCCACAAGGAACGCATCCGAAAAATTCCCTCAATACCGAAACTGAATAAATGGTAGAAATCTCTATAATGACATCCGTCACAAAGGCCCAATTAAGGAAAGTAATCCTTCCCAGCCATCCGCTGATCTTTGGAATACCAACCACTCTGCTATAACATAATCCGATGCACCTCGCCACGCAACCGGTGGCATTTCCGACATAGCCCATAGCACAATAGTCTAGAATAACCCACATTGAGACAATCAGTTTACAGCTCAACATCATATACAAAATCTAACATACCAACAATGAAAGATCCATTCTGGCCTCCAAATTCAATAGCCGCTAATGGTGCCGGTACACACTATCCACAACCATTACATAGCCTGAACATGAGAACTCCCAGTCTCCACCTCCACATAGCACACAAATCACTGTACATGATCCCTAAATTCTGCATTATAAATACATATTACACCTCGAGTACCCAATCATTCTTCGAAGATATTCTAAAATTCTCCTGTGCCATCAAACACACTCAGATATCAGCGGTCGATCTATCAAGAAAAATGTCGCAACACTACCGAAGTGCCATCAACTTAATCACATTGCCCTTGTCAAATCACTATGAAACATCTACCCTTGTCAAATCACTATGATTAGCAACACCGTTTCCTTATCATATGAGGATCATTCACCCAAATCCTCTAAAGATCGATTCTTAAATCACCTGCAGCTGCCCATGCCGCTTAAGAATTTAATGACTTCCCATTCCGAACTGAACCAAACCTTACACACATAAATCACAATCCTCCACAACATATCGCATAAACCATGCCACACTAGGATAAAATGAGAACTTTTATCTCCCTTCCGCACCGCAGACGTCGATGCACTCAACTAGTCAAGAGCTTTCATTGATCCTATTTAGAAGAAAAATCATTACACACTCCATGCTTCGCATACCCATAAGAAATATACTCATCTTCAAAACACGGTAAAACCCAACAAGAACTTTCTCCCAATTCCATCTATCCAGTTTCCTTTATGATTCATCCTCAACTTTATATTTCTCCCTCGCTGTAGTATCACAATGCCTCAATCCAGGCCTACCACAGGAGATTTGGACATAAGACCACACTGTCTAAGACTCATAGGCCACCGAATACTCTCTCAATGCTTCCCAGAAATACCACATTCCAGAATACTTTACTTGAAGAACTTCCTGCGAACCCGAATTCGCTGCCATTACTTTCCAGATGCTAATACATAGAATCCCATAATTAACACAAAAATACCACAAGCCTCGACATTCCCCGATGAATAAATAGTCTCTGACCACATACACAACCTTGAAACACCTGATTGATACATGTACAATCTTGAACACATTAAAACCATTCA
>MU683903.1:80038-108434 GCA_026770625.1 Nicotiana glauca
CCCAATTTTTACTCTAATTTCCATGCTTAAATCCGTATATAATTGATATATTCAACTCGAAAGCGATAGGGATAACTTACCTCCTCATTGATGATGAAAACTCTCTCTTGAAGCTCCCCAAAATCGCCCAAGCCATGATGAAAATGGGAGAAATGAACTCAAAGTTCGACTTAAAACAACCTCACTGCCCCAGCTATTTTCGCTTTTGCGGTCCCGTATTTGCAGACATCCAGGCCGCTTCTGCGGTCTCTCAAATCACCCGATCAACCGCTTCTGTAGTCTACCCATCGCAGAAGTGATTTCGCTTCTACGGAACAAAATCCGCTTCTGCGGTTCCTTGCCAAACGTCCACCTTCCGCTTCTGCGTCTGCCAAGCCGCTTATGCGGATCCAAAACCGCAGAAGCGAAAATACTAGAAGCAGTAGGCCTAAAATTTCATAAGTCCAAAAACTCTCCGTTTGGCCACCCGAACTCACCCCGAGGCCCCCGAGACCTCAACCAAACTTATCAACCAATCCCAAAACACATTACGGACTTGCTCGAGGCCTCAAATCATATCAAACAACACGAAAATCACGAATTTCACTCCAATTCAATCTTTATGAACTTTAAACTTTCCGACTCCTATTTCCGATGTTTAAACATATCAAATCACGTCTGATGGACTTCAAATTTTGTACACAAGTCATATTTGACATTACAGACCTACTCCAACTTTCGGAATTGGATTCCGACCCCGATATTAAAAAGTCAACCTCCGGTCGAACTTCCCAAAAACCTTCAAATTTCTATCTTTAGCCAAATGGCTTCAAAATGACCTACGGACCTCCGAATTCACTTCTGATCGCACTCCCAACTCCAGAATCACCATACGGAGCTACAGTCTCGGAATTCCAAACGGACATCGATAACACCGAAATACTCTTCAAGCCAAACTTATGAAATTTCTTTTAAAATGCTAACTTCCACAATAAGTGCCAAAACGCTTCCGGGTTATCCAGAACCCAAACCGGGCATACGCCCAAGTCCGAAATCATCATACGAACCTGCTGGAACCTTCAGATCCTGATTCCGAGGTCGTTTACTCAAAAATCCAATCCTAGTTCATTCTTTCAACTTTAAGCTTCTCAAATGAGAATTTTCATCTAAATTTAAATCCGATCTTCCTGAATTTAAATTCCGACCATGCGAACAAGTCATAATACTCGAAATGAAGCTGTTCATGGACTCCGACTGCTGAACGGAGCGCTAGTACTTAAAACGACCGGTCGGGTCATTATAGTTCTTTCTTAAACTGGTTATCACTCATGTTGAACAAGTCTTATTAAGTTTTTCCTGGTTTTGGATATCGGTTGAGTATTAGCTCAAGTTGAGATTTATGTTGTGAAGTTAAATGATAAAACGAAGTTGTTTAATTATGATGCCCTTGCCGGGTTGTTATTATTTCTGTTGTTTCATATGGTAAGGAAAAGTGATAAAGCACGAAGGGTGATGCCATGCACGTATCTATTATTGATTATCTGGTGAGGCTAAGTGGTAAAGCACGAAGGGTGATGCCATGTACGTTTCTATTATTGATTACCTATGAGGTTGAGAGTAAAATCATGAAGGCTGATGCCGTGCATTTTCTATTTGCTGAGTTTACTTGTTATTATCAGTTCAAAGTGTACTACCTATTTAAATTCCCCTACTGCTGTGATTTCTTATTTTGGTACCCCCATAACATGTTGCCCTTTCTCGTTAATTTCTGCTTAGTTTCTATTAATTGTTATTCTGTTAGCATACTGTTTACCTGTACAGGTTTATGTTAATTGTTATGTCCTAGCCTCATCATTACTTCGCCGAGGTTTGGCTTGGCAAATACCAGTACATGGGGTCGGTTGTACTGATAATGCACTCTGCGCTTTCTGTGCAGATCCCGATACTGGACCATGCTTATCAGAGTTTGGGTAGCTGCCTTCAGTTCACAGGAGACCCAAGGTAGATCTGCCGGCGTTCGCAGATCCTCGAGTCCCATTTTCCTCTATCTTAGTTCCTGTTTTCTTTTATTTCGAAAAACATATATATTTCTGTCACGACCCAATTTCCAAACCCGATCGTGATGGAGCCTCTCGTGAAGACAAGGCCAGCCAACTAACTCCAATCGTCTCTTTAACAATTATTAACCACAAATGAATAGATAAATACAGCTTAACGACAATAATAACCAGTATTTACAACCCAACACAACCCGATCGGGGTGTCACAAGTCATGAGCATCTAAAGAAAACCAGGACACAACCACATGGTCAATAATATATTAGAAATAAATTCCGGAATTCTAAAGACAACGTCCAGTGCCGCGAACGCTGGCGGTCACCTTGCTTAGCTTCAATAGTAATACCTTCAATCAGCTAATAACCCGCTAGCGGGTGAACAATACCTGCAACTGCACGCGAGGTGCATGGAGTAAAGTGAGTACTCCAACTCAGTGAGTAATAAGAGTAAGTAATAATTGAGCGACAAGAAATCACGTAAGAGCACTCCATCATGCTATATAGGACAGTATAACCCTTTGAGAAAGACAGTAAAATCGGGAAAAATCCTTTAGAAAATATCTGGCTCAGTTAAAACCTCTTTGAAAATATCATTTTCCGACAATTAAGCAAATGAATGCAAAACAGATAGTGCAAGTCAGCACACAAGTCAGCCCTTCGAGCACAACACTCCACCAACAAATAACACCAGGGTATCTGGTCAACAGTGCAAGAAGTAGCATGGATGCCAATGAAATGCGAGTGCTGAATGTCATGACACGTAGTACAAACAGGAACCAATGCATGAATGCAATGCAATGCATATGACAGCTGCGGCATGCAGCCCGATCCATTTGGGTACCCGCGCTCACTGTGGGGGTTCAGACTCCGGAGGGGCTCCTACAGCCCAAGCGCAATATCAATATCACACCGCTGCGGCGTGCAGCCCGATCCATCCTCAGTCCAAAATATGCATGTGAGCCACTAGGGCGATGTCAAGTAATAGTTCTCAGCTCCAAACGTCAGAAAATGTAGTTTAAGTTTTAAAACCTTAGAAGTATGACAGGAAATTTCAAAATAGTGTTTTACTCAGGACTGAAATCATTTAACATGCTAAATATCATGGAAATAGCGATAATAACCCCTAAAGGATTCAAATAATCGGCACAAAGCCTAAAACATGGCAATCAGCCCAAATCATGATGATAACAAGTAGTTTCAGTCAAATACGTAGTAATTTCATCAATCGGGACGGACCAAGTCACAAATTCCCAACGGTGCTCTATCCCACGCTTACTATCCGGCGTGCGAGTCACCTCAATATAATACTATGATGTGCAAATCTGGGGTTTCAAACCCTCAGAATATCATTTACAAGTATTACTCACCTCGAACCGGTGAAATCTCTAGCTCGTGACACCTTTTCCCCTCAAATCGGCCTCCACACGTGTCGAATCTAACCAAAATCAGAGCGAATACATTACAATATTCCAAAGGAACAATACCCAATCGAAAACAACCGAGAAATAGCAGAAATCTCGAAACTAGCAAAACCCGAGCCTCGGGCTCGCTTCTCGAAAAATTACAAAACTCACATTACAGGATTCCTCGTCTTGCCACGAGTCCATACATACCAAAAACTCCCAAATCCGAGCTCAAATGACCTATCAAATCCCAATTTGAAATATCAAAACTCAAGCCCTAACTTTACCCCTTTTTAATGAATTTTAGCCAATTTCCATGTTAAATCTAACATAATCTCGTGTATTTAGGCCAAAGAACTTACCTCTAATCATTCCCCCTTGAATCCCTCTTCAAAATCGCCTCAAAGCTCTCAAAGCTTGCTAAAAAATGGTGGAAAAATACCTAACCCTCGCGGATGAAATATAATATAAAACCCTTCAGCCAATAGCGACTTTCGCTACTGTGGTCTCACTTCCGCTTATGCGGGACCTCTTCTGTGGCCAAATTCCCTCTTATTCGGATTTTCATTTAAAATCTTACTTCTGCTTTTGCGGCTCCACATCCGCTTCTGCAGATCAACCAAAGTCGCTTCTGCGACAAAATGTCCGCTCCTGCTGACCCAGCTTTGCGAACCATGTTTTGCTTCTGCGGAACCACTCCACCAGGCCAAGAACTGCTTTTGCGATCCCTCACCCGCTTCTGCAGTCCATTTCCGCAGAAGCGCAAATTCCAGAAGACAGAAAAATTGAACCTGCAACACACTTCAAATCTCTTGTTTAACCACTCGAATTCACCCCGAGGCCCCTGGGACCACAACCAAAAACACCAGCATATCCCATAACATCATTCAAACTTGTTCCAATCATCAAAACACATCAAACAACACTAAAACCATCAAATTACATCGGATTCAAGCCTAAGTTCTTCAAAAACTTTCGGAATGCACTTTCGATCAAAAACCCAACCAAACGACGTCTGAATGACCTGAAAATTTGCACACATATCCAAATTCACCCAACGAAGCTACAACAACTCTCGAAATCTCATTCTGATCCTCGGATCAAAATGTTACCTATCAACTGGATTTTGCCAAAATACTAACTTCGCCAATTCAAGCCAAATTCTACACCGGACCTCCAAAATTAATTTCGATCACGCTCCTAAGTCACAAATCATCCCCCGAAACTAACCGAATCACCGAAAGTCACATCCGAGCCCTCTAACTCAATAGTCAACATTCGGTTGACTTTTCCAACTTAAGCTTTCCTTAAAGAGACTAAGTGTCTCATTTCTTATCACAACCAATCCAAATCAACTCTAACGCACCACATACCGATAACGAAACATGACGAAGCATAAAATGGGGGAAATTGAGCAATAACACATGAGACGACGGGTCGGGTCGTCACAATTTTCTTGAGACCAGTATTTGCAGAAATTCTTAGACGTTCGTGGATTATGACACCAGATCTTTTGGGTAGTCTTGTACTAGAGTATTTAAACTATTTTAAAATTTCTATACATCATATCTGCTCAGTTTTAAATATTATAAATTTCTATTTTGGTTAATGATTTATGTGTTAGAACTATATTTGTTGGCTTGCTTAGCATTCAAAGAGTTAGGCGCCATCACGATCCTGACAGTTGGAATTTCGGGCCGTGACAAGTTGGTATCAGAGCACTAGGTTGCCTAAGTCTCATAATTCATGAACAAGCTTGGTAGAGTCTGAGGGATCGTTGTGGAGACGTTTGTTCTTATCCCCTTGAGGCTACAGAGTTTAGGAATAACTTCACATCTATTCTTCTCTGTCGTGCGATTTGATTTCTCAATGCTAATTGAAATTCTACTCTGTTCTTTTGTAGATGGCGAGAACACGTACTGGTTTATCAGCTGATCAGCAGCCCGAGCCCCTAGTGGTAGTTCCTACGTGGGGTAGAAGATGAGGCCGAGGCCGTGCTAGAGGCCAAGGTAGGGGCAGGACTCAGCCTAGAGCTCGAGTAGTAGCACCGTCGGTGGAGCCTCAGGTAGGGTTTCATCTTTTTATAAGATTTCATCATAAAATCTAAGGTTTTTTATGAGGGAATTGGGTGTTTTTGGGTATAACTTAGGAATTTTAAATTGGGGATTTAGACCTCAAATTGAGGTCGGATTCCAAAACTAGTTGTATATCCGGGCTCGGGGTGAATGGGTAATCGTGTTTTGTTCAGAATTTTGAGTTTTGACCGAGTGGGTCCGGGGTCGATTTTGACTTTTTGGGAAAAATAATGGGAAATTATTTAATTATGCATTGGAATTGGTTTCTTTAGCGTTAATTGATGTTAATAAGTTAATTATGAATAGATACGAGCGGACCGGAAGTGGAAACTAAGGGAAAAGCGGTATTTGAGGCTTAAGTTTGGCCATGAAATCGAGGTAAGTGTTGCGGACAACCTTAGCTTGAGAGATTAGGTATTGTTGCCTTACTTGCTACATGTTTATTTTTTAAGTACGACGTATAGGTGAGGTGAAGAGTATCTATACGTTATTTTCGGGTCATAGCATGTGAGTGAGTCTTATACTTGTGACCATTGTGTTTCTTTAAATGTACTGTTCTTGCTTAAACTGGTTATCACTCATGTTGAACAAGTCTTATTACGCTTTTCCTAGTTTTGGACATCGGTTGAGTTTTGGCTCAAGTTGAGATTTATGTTGCAAAGTTAAATGATGAAATGAAGTTGTTTAATTATGATGAACTTGTCGGGTTGTTATTATTTCTATTGTTTCTTATGGTGAGGAAGAGTAATAAAGCACGAGGGGTGATGTCGTACACGTTTCTATTACTTATGTGGTGAGGAAGAGTGATAAAGCACGAAGGGTGATACCGTACACGTATCTATTATTGATTATCTGGTGAGACTGAGTGGTAAAGCACGAGGGGTGATTTTGTGCACGTTTCTATTATTGATTACAAGTGAGGTTGAGAGTAAAAGCACGAAGGGCGATGCCGTGCATTTTTTGTTTGCTGAGTTTACTTGTTATTATCGGTTCAAAGTGTACTAGCTGTTTAAATTCCTCTACTTCTGTGATTCTTTATTTTGGTACCCCCATAGCATGTTGCCCCTTCCCGTTAATTTCTGCTTAGTTCCTATTAATTGTTATTCTGTTAGCATATTGTTTACCTGCACAGGTTTATTTTAATTATTATGTCCTAGCCTCGTCACTACTTCGCCGAGGTTAGGATCGGCACTTACCAGTACATGGGGTTGGTTGTACTGATACTTCACTCTGCACTTTCGGTGCAGATCTGGGTACTGGACCATACTGATCAGAGATTGGGTTGCTGCCTTCAGTCCACAGGAGACCGAAGGTAGATGTGTCGGCGTTCGCAGACCCTGGAGTCCCCTTTCCCTCTATCCTAGTTTCTGTTTTCTTTCATTCCAAAAAATAGATGAATTTTCCTTGAGACCAGTGTTTGTAGAAATTCTTAGATGTTCATGGATTGTGACACCAGATCTTTTGGGTAGTCTTGTACTAGAGTATTTAAACTGTTTTAAAATTTCCGCACTTCATATCTGCTCAGTTTTAATTATTATAAATTTCTATTTTGGTTAATGATTTATGTGTTAGAACTGTATTTATTGGCTTGCCTAGCATTCTAAGAGTTTGGTGCCATCACGATCCCGACGGTGGAAATTCCGGGTCGTGACAAATTTGTAACTATTTATGTAATTATTGCCACGGTTGTTAGAAATTTTAGCAAAAATGAGGAATTAGCTTTGCCAATTTGATTTTTGTGGCTAAGAAATTTTATAAATTTGTTAATAGCCATGGAACTCGAATATTTGTGGCTATTATTAGATACTAGCTATAATTTTTAAATCTGTAGCTAAGATTTCATAGCTATATACGTATATTGTTGTAGTGCGTCTCGTGCATAGTCTCTGATGGTACTATGAGCTTCACTCAGGATGCTGCTCATGATTTGGGAATCCCTGAAGTTCTCTTTTGGACCCCAAGTACTTGTGGTTTATTAGTTTACAGGCATTATCGGAATCTTGTTGAGAAAGGATACACTCCGTTTAAAAGATTACCATCAATATAGTAAGTTTTAACTTATGGCAAAAAATAATAATTATTTGCAAAATTTTATCTTAAAAATAAATCTGTGACTATATTATCTTGTCATCACAAATAATTGTAGATGTTAAATCAATTGTTGCTACAATATTTTAGTAGTTGAAGTAAATAATATTTATTTAGCTACAAAATTTTCTTTAAATAACTTGTTATCGCTAAAAAGTTACTATAGCTACAGTAAATTTTAACTTGTATTAAAAACAACTATTATCTATGAAATTTTATTGTAACAATACTCCATGGGTACATCATTTAACTATTGCCACGATGTTTTATAACTTGAAGCAAAAACACTTATTTAGCTACAATATTTTTCTTCAAATAATTTTTTGTAGCTAAAATATTACTATTGCTACAATGACTTTTATCATGTGGCAGAAAATTATGATTAGATATGAAAAGTTATTATAGCAATAAATTTTGTGATGATCCAAAGGGTCATCTTTTATTTTAGAATCTGAATCCGTGTTTCAAGGCCTTAAAAACTTATTTTACATCTTCTTGATTTACACAGTTCGAGCATATTTTCGGAAAGTCTTTATATGAAAATTTGAGAAAAATATTGAGTTTTGCCTTTAAAATTAATTTAAGTTAACTTCGGTCAACATTTTGAGTAAACGGACTCAGATCCTTTATTTGACAGTCCCGGAGGGTTCATAGAAAAATATGTGACTTGGGTGTATACTCGGAATTGAACTTCGAGGTCCCTAGACTGAGAAATAAATTTTAAGAAAATGTTAACTAAAAATATAATAGTTTTGAGAAATTGAATAATGTTTGATATTATTGGTATCAGGTTCATATTTTGGTTCCGGAGCTCGATACAGGTCCATTATGATATTTATACCTTATCTGTGAAACTTGATGAAAAATGAAAGTGATTTGACGTGATTCGGTCCTTTGGTTGAGAAAATAGGAAGTTTGAAACTATCTTGAAAATTTCATGCGTGTTGGTGTTGAATTTATAGTTCTAGGTGCTATTTTGGCGATTTGATTGCATGAGCAAGTTTGTATGATATTTTAAGAGTTGTGTGCATGTTTGGTTTGAAGCCCCAAGGGCTTAGGTGAGTTTTGGATAGGCTACGGAGTATTTTGAAACTTAAGGAATTTTCTGGTATGTTGCAGATCTGCGGACTTTGCATTTGCGAGGTCTGTCTCACCAATGCAAGTATCGCATTTGCGAAGTTTTGTCGCATTTTTTATCAGAGGGATAGGAAGGGGACCTTCGCATTTGCGAAGCTCATTGTCGCAATTGCAACTGGAACAGAGGCCGCATTTGCGAACAATTGTTCGTATTTGTGACATCAGCAGGCCAGGCCAAGCTTCACATTTGCGAAGTAATAGCCGCATTTGTGAGTTCGCATTTGCGAACCTGTGATCACAAATACGATAACTGTGACTGTTCAAAAACCTTTGGATGGAATTTTTCATTTATTCTCCCATTTTTCAAAACCTAAACTTCAAGATGCGATTTTCTAAAGAAAATATCTTCCCCAAATCATAGGTAAATGATTCTTAACATATTTCTTTCAATCTATTTTATCTTTTTACAAGATTTAATCATAAAATCTAGGGGTTTTCATGGTGAAATTGGGTGTTTTTGGGTAGATCTTAGGAATTTCAAAATTTGGGGATTTAGACCTCAAATGCCCAAATTGAGGTCAGATTACAAAACCAATTGTATATCCGGGCTCGGGGGTGAATGAGTAATTGGGTTTTGGTCCGAATTTCAAGTTTTGACCAAGCGGTCCCAGGGTCAATTTTGACTTTTTGGGGAAATTGATGGGAAATCTATAATTATGCATTGGAATTGGTTTCCTTAGCATTAATTGATGTTAGTAAGTTAATTATGAATAGATAAGGGTGGATTAGAAGTGGAAACTAAGGAAAAAGCGGTATTTGAGGCTTGAGTTTGGCCGTGGAATCGAGGTAAGTGTTGTGGCTAACCTTAGCTTGAGGGATTAGGTATTATTACCTTACTTCCTACATCCATACGTTGTTGTCGGGTCATAGCATGTGAGTGAGTTTTATACTTGTGACCGTTGTGCTTCACTAAACGTATTGTTCTTTCTTAAACTAGTTATCACTCATGTTGAACAAGTCTTATTATGTTTTTCCTGGTTTTGGATATCGATTGAGTATTGGCTCAAGTTGAGATTTATGTTGCGAAGTTAAATGATAAAACGAAGTTGTTTAATTATGATGCCTTTGCCGCGTTGTTATTGTTTATGTTGTTTCATATGGTGAGGAAGAGTGATATAGCACGAAGGGTGATGCCATGCACGTATCTATTATTGATTATCTGGTGAGGCTGAGTGGTAAAGCATGAAGGGTAATGCCGTTCACATTTCTATTATTGATTACCTGTGAGGTTGAGAGTAAAAGCACGAAGGTTGATGCCGTGTATTTTCTGTTTGTTGTTTACTTGTTATTATCGGTTCAAAGTGTACTTTCTATTTAAATTACTCTACTGCTGTGATTCTTTATTTTGGTACCCCCATAACATGTTGCCCTTTCCCGTTAATTTCTGCTTAGTTTCTATTAGTTGTTATTCTGTTAGCATATTGTTTACCTGTACATGTTTATATTAATTGTTGTGTCCTAGCCTCGTCACTACTTCGCCGAGTTTAGGTTTGGCACTTACCAGTACATGGGGTCGGTTGTACTAATACAACACTCTATACTTTCTATGCAAATCCCGGTACTGGACCATACTTATCAGAGTTAGGGTAGCTGCCTTCAGTCCACATGAGACTCAAGGTAGATCTTCCGGTGTTCACAGAACTTGGAGTTCTTTCCCTCTATCTTAGTTCATATTTTCTTTTATTTCAAAAAATATATGTATTTCCTTGAGACAAGTATTTGTAGAAATTCTTAGACGTTCGTGGATTGTGAACCAAATATTTTGGATAGTCTTGTACTAGAGTATTTAAACTATTTTAAAATATTTGCACATCATATCTACTCAGTTTTAAATATTGTAAATTTCTATTTTGGTTAATGATTTATGTGTTAGAACCGTATTTGTTGGCTTGTCTAGCATTCTAAGAGTTAGGCGCCATTACGATCCTGAAAGTGGGGATCCCGGGCCGTGACAAGTTGGTATCAGAGCACTAGGTTGCCCAAGTCTCATAATTCACAAACAAGCTTGGTAAATCCTGAGGGATCGGTGCAGGGATGTTTGAGCTTATCCCCCCGAGGCTACAGAGTTTAGGAATAACTTCACATCTATTCTTCTCTGTCGTGCGATTTGATTTCTCAATGCTAATTGAACTTCTACTCTATCCTTTCGCAAATGGCAAGAATACATATTGGTTCATCAGTTGATCACCCGCCTGAGCCCCTAGTGGCAGCTCCTACGCGGGGCGGAGGACGAAGCTAAGGTCGTGCTAGAGGACAAGGTAGGGGCAAGGCTCAGCCTAGAGCTCGAGTAGCAGCACCAGCGGCGGAGCCTCAAGTAGAGTTTGATGATGAGGTTCCGGCCCAAACCGTTCCAATTGGGCCAACTCAGGTTCCAGAGGGGTTCATCGCTACCCCGGTACTCCAGGATGCTTTGGTTTGTCTAGTTGGCCTTATGGAGAGTGTTACTTAGGCAACCATACTTTCAGTAGCACCAGCTATCTCTCATGTTGGGGAAGGAGTATAAACTCCCGCTACTCACACTCCGGAGCAGATGGCTCCCTAGTTTCAGACTCCAGCATCTCAGCTAGTTGGGGTAGTTCCGTCGAGTCTTGTGGCACAGAATGGTCTTGGGTCATGTTGTATCAGTAGAGGGTATTTAGGTGGATCCTAAGAAGATTGAGGCCTTCAAGGACTGGCCTAGACCTACATCAGCTACAGAGATATGGAGTTTCTTAGGTATGGCAGGTTATTACTATTGTTTTGTAGAGATATTTTCATCCATAGCAGTCCCGATAATCAGGTTGATCATGAAGGGTGCCCCGTTCAGATGGTCAGGTGAGTGTGAGGTGAGCTTTGAGAAGCTCAAGATAGCTTTGACTTTGGTGTCGGTGTTGGTGTTGCCCGCAAGTTCAAGGCCATATACAGTATATTGTGATGCATCTCGTATAGGACTTGGTGCGGTATTGATGCAGAACGGAAAGGTTATTGCATATTCTTTGCGCCAGTTGAAGATTTACAAGAAGAACTATCCGGTTCATGATTTGGAGCTAGCAGCTATTGTTCACGCCCTGATGATTTAGAGGCATTAACTATATGGCGTGTGGTGTGAGGTGTTCATGAATTATAAGATTTTGTGGTATTTATTCAAGTAGAAGGAGCTAAATTTGAGGCAGAGGAGGTGGTTGGAGCTATCGAAAGACAATCATATACTATCTTGTATCATCCCGGGAAGGTCAATATGGTGGCTGATGCTTTGAGTAGGAAGTCGGCCAGCATGGGTAGCCTTACATATATTCTAGTCGATGAGATACCGCTTGCTTTGGATGTTCAGGCTTTGGCTAATCAGTTCGTGAGATTGGATGTTTCTGAGCCCAGCCGTGTTCTAGCTTGTATAGTCGCTCGATCTTCCTTGTTTGAGTGTATCAGGAAGTGGCGGTATGATGACCCTTATTTGCTTTTCCTTAGGGACACAGTGCGGCACAGAGATGTCGAGCAGGTTACATTTGGAGATGATGGAGTTTTAAGGATGTAGGGTCGAGTTTGTGTGCCTAATGTGGATGGACTTCGTGAGTTAATTCTATAGGAGGTCCATTGTTACCGGTATTCTATTTATCCGGGCGCCGCTAAGATGTATCAGGACTTGCGACAACATTACTGCTAGAGGAGGATGAAGAAGGATATTGTTGCATATATGGCTCGGTGTTTAAATTGCCAGTAGGTAAAGTACGAGCATCAGAGACCTGGTGGTTTGCTTTAGAAGATTGAGATCCCTGAGTGGAAGTGGGAGCATATCACTCTAGATTTTGTTGTTGGATTCCCACGGACTCAGAGGAAGTTCGATGTAGTATGGGTTATTGTTGATAGGCTGACTAAGTCAGTGCATTTCATTCCTGTAGCAATTTCCTACTCTTCAGAGTAGTTAGCTGAGATCTATATCTAAGAGGTCGTTCGTCTTCATGGTGTGCCCGTGTCTATCATTTCTAATCTAGGTACGCAGTTTACTTCGCATTTATGGAAGGCAGTACATCGTGAGTTAGATATGCGGGTTGAGTTCAGCACAACATTTCATCCTCAGACGGACGAACAACCCAAGCATACTATTCAGATTTTGGAGGACATGCTTCGTGCTTGTGTTATTGACTTTAGAGGTTATTGGGATCAGTTCTTGCCATTAGTGGAGTTTGCCTACAACAACAACTATTAGTCGATCATCCATATTTCTCCTTCTGAGGCATTATATGGTAGACGGTATTGATTGCCAGTTGGGAAGGTTTGATCCGGGAGAGGCTCGGTTGTTGGGTACAGATCTAGTGCGGGATGCTTGGATAAGGTTAAGATCATTCAGGATAGAATTCGTTCAGCTCAGTCCAGGCAAAAGAGTTATGTCGACCGTAAGGTTCATGGTGTAGCTTTCAAGGTAGAAGATCAAGTGTTGCTTCGAGTGTCGCCCATGAAGGGCGTGATGCGATTTGGGAAGAAGGGCAAGCTAAGCCCTAGGTTCATCGGGCCTTTTAAGATCCTTGATCGAGTGGGAGAGGTGGCTTATAGACTTGCGTTGCCACTAGGTTTATCAGTTGTGCATCCAATGTTTCATTTGTCCATGCTTCGGAAGTATCACGGCGATCCATCCCACCTATTAGACTTAGGCACTGTCCAGTTGGACACGGATTTGACCTACGAGGAGGAGTCGGTAGTTATTCTACACTGGTAAGTTCGACAGTTGAGATCGAAAAGTTACCTTTTGGTTCGTATGCAGTGGAGAGGTCAGCCGGTTGAGGCACCTACCTAGGAGTCTGAGTCTGATATGAGTAAAGATATCCCCATCTTTTCACCGACTCAGGTATTTTTCTATATCCTTTTGAGGACGAACGACTCTTTTAGAGGTAGAGAATATGATGACCCAAAGTGTCATTTTTTGTTTTAGAATCTGAATCCGTGTTCCGAGGCCTTAAAAAACTTTTTTTTATCTCTCCTCAATTTACGTGTACATTCCGGACATATTTCCGGAAAGCCTTTATATGAAAATTTGAGAAAAATATTGAGTTTTGACTTTAAAATTGATTTAAGTTGACTTAAGTCAACATTTTGAGTAAACAGACCCAGACTCGTGATTTGAAGGTCCTAGAGGGTCTGTAGAAAAATATGGAACTTGGGCGTATGTCCGGAATTGAATTCCGAGGTCCCTATCCCTAGAAATGAATTTTTGAAGAAAATTATTAACTGAAAATATAATGGTTTTTAGAAATTGAATAATGTTTGATATTATTGGTATCGGGTCCGCATTTTGGTTTCGGAGCCCGGTACAGGTCCGCTATGATATTTATACCTTATCTGTAAAATTTGGTGAAAAACGAAATGATTTGACGTGATTCGGACCATTGGTTGAGAAAATAGAAAGTTTGAAACTATCTTGAAAATTTCACGTGTTGTGGTGTTGAATTCATATTTCTAGGTGTTATTTTGGCAATTTGATAGCATAAGCAAGTTCATATGATATTTTAAGACTTGTGTGCATGTTTGATTTGGAGCCCCGAGGGTTCGGGTAAGTTTCGAATAGGCTACAAAGTGTTTTGAAACTTAAGGAATTTTCTGGTATGTTACAGATCTGTAGACATTGCATTCGCAAATGCGAGCATCTCGCAAATGCGAGCATAGCGTTTGCGAAGTTTTGTCGCATTTGCGATCAGAGAGCTGGGAAGGGGACCTTCGCATTTGCGAAGCTCATTGTCGCAATTGCAACTGGAACAGAGGCCACATTTGCGAAAAATTGTTTGCATTTGCGATGCTAGTAGGCCAGGCCAGGCCAAGTTTCGCATTTGCGAACTTGTGATCATATATGCGATAACTACGACTGGTCAAAACCATTTTGGACGAAATTTTTCATTCATTCTCCCATTTTTCAAAACTACAAGAGGCGACCAAAGACCATTTTTTCCCAAACCATAGGTAAATGATTCTTAACTTATTTCTTTCAATCTATTTCATCTTTTTACAAGATTTTATTATAAAATCTAAGGTTTTTCATGAGGGAATTGGGTATTTTTAGGTAGAACTTAGGAATTTCAAAATTTGCGGATTTAGACCTCAAATTGAGGTCGGATTCCAAAACCAGTTGTATATCCGAGCTCAGGGTGAATGGGTAATCATGTTTTGGTCCGAATTTTGAGTTTTGACCAAGCGGCTTCGGGGTCGATTTTTGACTTTTTGAGAAAAATAATGGGAAATTCTTTAATTATGCATTGTAATTGGTTTCTTTAGCATTAATTGATGTTAATAAGTTAATTATGAATAGATACGAGCGGATTGGAAGTGGAAACTAAGGGAAAAGAAGTATTTGAGGCTTAAGTTTTGTCGTAGAATCGAGGTAAGTGTTGTGGCCATCCTTAGCTTGAGGGATTAGGTATTTTTGCCTTACTTGCTACATGTTTATTTGTTAAGTACGACATATAGGTGAGGTGAAGAGTATCTATACGTTGTTTTTGGGTCATAACATGTGAGTGAGTCTTATACTTGTGACCGTTCTGTTTCTTTAAACGTGATGTTCTTGCTTAAACTGGTCATCACTCCTGTTGAACAAGTCTTATTACGTTTTTCCTAGTTTTGGATATCGGTTGAGTATTGGCTCAAGTTGAGAGTTATGTTGCGAAGTTAAATGATGAAACGAAGTTGTTTAATTATGATGCACTTGCCGGTTTGTTATTGTTTCTATTGTTTCTTATGGTGAGAAGAGTGATAAAGCACGAGGGGTAATGTCGTGCACGTTTCTATTACTTATGTGGTAAGGAAGAGTGATAAAGCACGAAGGGTGACACCGTGCACGTATCTATTATTGATTATATGGTGAGGCTGAGTGGTAAAGCACGAATGGTGATTTCGTGCACGTTTATATTATTGATTACCTGTGAGGTTGAGAGTAAAAGCACGAAGGGTGATGCCGTGCATTTTCTGTTTGCTGAGTTTACTTGTTATTATCGGTTCAAAGTGTACTAGCTGTTTAAATTCCTCTACTGCTGTGATTCTTTATTTTGATACCCCCATAGCATGTTTCCCCTTCCCGTTAATTTTTGCTTAGTTTCTATTAATTGTTATTCTGTTACCATATTGTTTACTTCACAGGTTTATGTTAATTGTTGTGTCCTAGCCTCGTCACTATTTCACTGAGGTTAGGCTCGGCACTTACCAGTACATGGGGTTGATTGTACTAATACGGCACTCTGCACTTTCGGTGCAGATCCCGGTATTGGACCATACTGATCAGGGATTGGGTTGCTGCCTTCAGTCCACAGGAGACCCACGGTAGATCTGCCGGCGTTCGCAGACCCTGAAGTCCCCTTTCCCTCTATCTTAGTTCCTGTTTTCTTTCATTCCGAAAAACAGATGTATTTTCCTTGAGACCAGTGTTTGTAACAATTCTTAGACGTTCGTGGATTGTCCCCTTTCCGCACTTCATATTTGCTCAGTTTTAATTATTATAAATTTCTGTTTTGGTTAATGATTTATGTGTTAGAACTGTATTTGTTGGCTTGCCTAGCATTCTAAGAGTTTGGCGCTATCACGATCCCGATGGTAAAAATTCCGGGTTATGACAAATTTGTAACTATTTATGTAATTATTTCCACGGTTGTTAGAAATTGTAGCAAAAATGAGGAATTAGATTTGCCAATTTGATTTTTGTGGCTAAGAAATTTTATAAATTTGTAAATAGCCATGGAACTCGAATATTTGTGGCTATTGTTAGGAACTAGCTTTAATTTTTAAATCTGTAGCTAAGATTTCGTAGCGATATACGTATAATGGTGTAGTGTGTCGCGTGCATCGTTTCTGATGGTGCTATGAGCTTCACTCTGGATGCTGCTCATGATTTGGGAATCCCTGAAGTTCTCTTTTGGACCCCAAGTACTTGTGGTTTATTAGTTTACATGCATTATCAGATCTTGTCGAGAAAAGATACACTCCATTTAAAGGTATACATTCCCCCCTTTTAAAATGGCCTTGCCCTAGTATCTTTGGGACTTAACTTTTGTTATTGTTATCTTTAATTTCGTTCTTATCTTTGGTTCGTTAATCTTCTTGTGGACTGCAGATGAAAGTTACATAACAAATGGGTATTTGGAGACAACTTTGGATTGGATACCAGGCATGAAAGGCATCAAAGGATCCTCCGAGTTTCTTTAGGACAATAAATCCAGAAGAATACATGAACGAATTCCTTATCGAAGAAACTGAGAGAAGCAAAATGGCTTCAACTATTGTAGTCAATACATTTGGGAGATTAGAGAGAGAAGTTTTTGAATCACTTCAGAGCCTTCTTCCTCCGGTCTATGCTATTGGGCTGTTGCACCTTCTTATGAAACATATCGATGACAAGAACTTGGAGAACTTAGGATCAAATCTTTGGAAAGAAGAAAACAGGCCTCTAAAGTGGCTTGATTCCAAGAAACTAAATTGTGTTGTTTATGTCAATTATATATGGAAGCATCACTCTTATGACTCCGGACCAACTTATTGAATTCGCCTGGGGACTTGCCAATAGCCAGCTGGATTTTTTGTGGATACTTAGGCCTGATATTGTATCAGGCGAAAAAGCAGTTCTCCCACCTAAATTCCTGGAAGAAATTAAAGAAAGAGGGATGTTAGCAAGTTTGTGCCCACAAGAGCAAGTCCTTATCCACTCTGTGGTTGGAGGTTTCTTGACTCACAGTGGATGGAACTCGACACTCGAAAGTATTGGCAGTGGAGTGCCAATGATTTGCTGGCCACTCTTCGCGGAGCAGCAGAAAAATTGTTGGTTTTGTTGTAGGCAATGGGGAATAGGAATGGAGATTGACAATGACGTGAAGAGGGACGAAGTTCAAAGCCTTGTAAAAGAGTTAATGACGGGGGAAAAAGGCAAAGAGATGAAGAAAAAGGCATTCTAACCATATCTTGAATATGCTAACTGCATTTATTTGTAAAATACATATAGAAGTACTCCCCCATACTTCTCATAAGAAGGAGAGGAAAGAAGAGTATTCATAAACTTGATAGTATTCACGGAAACCTTTTAACGTCAAATACTTAAAGACCACGATCTACACAAGACCGACTATGTACCACGCCACCACAAATCTAATCATGATTCTCACTTTTTACTGCATGTTAGCTGTCATAAATAGCAACATCGTGCTTATTTTTATCAATTTCGCACTATGAGTCAGCTTGTGGAAGTTGAATCAGCAATCTGACTTCATTTGGATGGTACACTACAAGATGCTTTAGTCATTAGCTGCAGAAAACGTTTCTGAATTCCAAATTTTGCTGAAGCAAGTTGGTGGAGGCAAGAACAAGTCTATGTGGATATTCATTGAGGGTGATATTGATCTTTTTATATATAAATGCTGGATGTGGTTTAGAAGTGGGCAAAACTACGCCCTTAGATCGTGTTAGTACGTACAACTAGATTTTGGTTCGGGAAATATTACATCTTTGTTCTATCAATAGATTTTGTGACATCTAATATAACAAACTATATGAAATGTTTCTGCGCCACAACAAAAGTTATGTGTAATTAACAAATGAAGTCGAATTGCCGATGAGGAGGCAGATTAGTATCCGCTGGAAATAAAAATATCTATCTATCTATAATTAAAAGCAGGAGACAAAAGCCCCTCATGAAACCAAGTGGCAGAATCCTAAAAAGACACTTGACACTTTAAGACATTGCTCCACATTATTAGGAAGTTTAATTTGGAATTACAATTTTATTTTTATTAGGATTGTACAATTTTATTTTTATTAGGAATCCAGATACAACATACGGCTTACTAAAAAATAGGCCTACCCTTGAAAACCGTTCACTTAAAAACCGTTCCAATTACTGTTCACTTTTCTGATTTTTTTATTTCTTTAAATTATTAATTCATTTTATTTGTTAATTAGCTGAAACGGCTCATTCAAAAATAGGAAGTTGCCTTCAAAACCCTTCACTTCAAAACCGATCAAACTTCCATTCAATTTTCTGATTTTTTTTTATTATTAAATAATTGTATTTGTTAAAACCTTTTACGCCACATTTGTACTTAATTATTTTTCACCTTCAACTTACCCTAAATTGTCTCTGCAAAAGCACGATATCTTTAACTGTGTAACCCACGATTTTGTATACTGGGTAGCAACTGCTAACAACTGCAAATATATATTTCTTCCACAATTACACGTTCTACAATTCTAATGTTCCTTCTTCTATCAAAATTTCAAGAAAACTTACGGCTTATGCAAAAGATGGCTACTCACATTGATTTCATCAAGGATATAACAATTTCGAAGATGCAATAGAAGTTGAAAGTTCGTGTTGTCCGTTTGTGGGAAGTACCAAATCATTTTAATCCAGACACTATATTCTCGATTGAATTGGTTCTACAAGATGAAAAAGTATTTTAAATATGTTATTACCTTGCTAATTCGGTTTGGTTTTCGCAATTGTTATATGATTATAGATAGATTTGTTTTGCTCCTCGAAATTCTTCTATGAATATTTGGTTTAGTTGCATAGTATGAAGAAATAAAATTTATTGCTTTAATTTAAACCACCTGAAAATAGATAAATGGTTTAAAGAAGTTGAACAGGTAATCTGGGACCAAATAACCATTACACAATTTCATACAATGTCATGAAATTTACAGAAATAGGTATTAAAAGGGATGAAAATCCATAATTGCTAATCTTTAAATTTTTTGATAAGAGAAAGAACTGTACCATCATATGTTCTGTAACTTTTATGAGAAAAAAAAGTTATTTCTTCCCGTAATACACGTTATACGCTATCATCCAGCCTAATTCATAATTGTAATTTCAGTTAATACCTTCACTGGTTAGCTTAGGTATTTAAGTTTTATTTGCGCATCACATGTTGATCTGCTAGCACTAGAACAGAAGGGTTAATAACTAACGTTAAAACAACTAACAGAGGCATATTAGTAATGTCAGTATTGCCCCGCTAACATAGTTGATTGATAGTTTAATGGTATTTTTTTTAGGGCGATCAGATAAGTGCTTCTATTGGCAAGTCAGTTTTGCATCTTTTCAAAACACAAATTACTGAGCTTGGATTATATCATATGGCGAACTTTATTGTTTGTCATAATAAGGAAAAGTTCAACACCACGAAACATAGGTTGAGGCTGACGTTTACTCAACGGACAACAGTGGCTGAAACAACTGATCCACTTTTCCCAATGAATATCTTTGATTTGCGACCATATGATCAATTGATAAATAAGGTTGACGTGAACGAGACTGAATTATTTGGTAAATATAACTTTTACGTTAAATTTCTAATTATGAATTTTTCTACTATTTATATTAACAATTTCTTTTTCTTTAGATGTCATCGGAGAAATTGTCAATTTCAGTGAGGTACAAACGCAAAACCAAGGTGGAATTTCTAGGAAGTTTATGGATATTGAACTAGAAGATGACGAGTAAGAATAAACATTCATCTACTAATTAAGGATTGATTTGATAATTACATATGCTAAAATTACATTCTTATTTCTATTTAATAGGAGGAAGAAGTTGTCTGCTACATTTTGGGGCGAGTTTGTTGATGAAATTGTACCTCATCTGCTAAGTTCTAACAAGCAGCCTATTATTGTTGTTATGCAAGCACATAAAAGCCCATAAATATCAAGGTAAAATACAATTACTCAATTTAACATTACTTTGCGGAAGTTATTCATTATATCTTACACGAACGTTGTTTTGTAGATTCATATTCTATGCGCAATACTTGGAATGCATCAAAGTTGTGGATTAATCCAAATTTTCCTCAATCTGATGAATTTAAAACACGGTTCAATATATATATATATATAAAATCTCACTGCTTCTATACTCAAATCAAATTTTCCAAGTATACATCTAACTGTTTTAGTCATTCATAAATACAGATTACTTTCTGTTCGGGATAATAACTCTAAGAGGCTGACTCAAACCATCTCTCAACAAAGTTACTCTGTCTCGGATGAGTTGGAGAAGGGCATTGTTCAAGTTAAAATAATTGGCCAATTAGTGGAGTTCATGCAAGTGAGTGAACTAACTTCTGTAGTATTAATTTAACTGGTGTTTCATGTTAAAAGTTGCAAAAATGCACATCTTTGTTTCTCTTATTTTATGGTTTGAAAAAGGGGTTGAGCATTTACAAACGCTAAAAGTAGAGATAGTCATGTTTAGTGTCTCACATCGGGAAGTAAATACCTATTATTATGTAATTACTATATATAAATAAGGTTGTACAACACTTTAATCAATATAATATATTTTTCTCCCGTGCATTCTCGAATATATGAAGTGGCAAAGTTCTATTTTTTTCTGTATTCTTTTAAAATACTAGCTAATTAGCTATGACACATAAACCTTGCAGGACATCTTTAGCTGACTAAAAAAACCGCATTTTTGTACTCCAATAAATTTATAAACTAGAGTCCTTGACTTTAAAATATTAGGACGACAGACAGTAGTTTCCACTTCCTAAATGATTGAGCAGTAGTCTAACAGGATTGAAATTAAGATATAGATTATCTATCCCTTAAGTGAACTATGCTAACACCATTTAAGTTATAGCTAGATAAATTGGCAAGAGGCCACAAATAAATTAAAGACTAGAAGTAGTTCAAATCTTCTTTGTCAACTTTGATGGGATAGATTCCACTTTAGAACTAGCTAGCCTAATTTGTAATCCCCAGTAGACCATCTCGTATACTTCATTATTACATAGACCTCATATGATCTCAGAACATCATGCTCCTAGATGTATAATGCAGGAAGCCACAGGCAAAGAAAATTGCATAATAGATGATTCACGACGACCTTGAGCAAGCTTCCACGACGAAACTACATCCTACAATATTTTTCTTTATCTGTTTTAATGTGGCTTCTGGTAATGTCGTTGATAGTACGGCAAACAGAAAGGGCCATTGTCAACTCAAGTTCGTTCTTTACCATTTCAATAACTTGCTTTACCCCATGTTGCCCCTTTGCAGCCAGGCCATACACATATGCTCGACCAATCTGGAGGTATATTGTTTTGGATTACAGGAAAGGGAAAATCTAAAGCTTAACAAACTGAAAAAGTTGAGGTAAGAACTTTCAAATAAGTTTACTAGAACAGCTTTTGCGCCAAGTGCTAAGGCCTTCAATATGTCTGTTCCTCGCCTCACTCCTCCATGAAATATAACTGGAACTTTATCTTCAACAGCATGTACCACCTGAAGCCATTGGAGATTAAGAACAATTATGTGATTCGTATTGTGTTTTAAATCCAAATTTTCTTAGATATGCAAATGTTTAGAGTTGTGAATTTGAAAGAAATAGGACCAAATCCCTCCATCCAAAATAGGCTATTTTATTAATTCAGATGACATATATGACTCTTGCACAACTAGCTTGATATAAAAGGGCAATCACATATTAATACATGTATAAACACATTGTAGTAGGCTTCTCTGTTTCAGAATAGAGGCAATCTATCTTCTCTTAACAGAAGAGTGTTAGAAGTTATTTTTTGTCAATGTGAGCAGTAAACTTAATTTTATTGTGTGGCTGCTATAAAATTTACTCCTTACTTGAGATATCTTTGCATGAGTTTGGTATCTTTCAAAAAATACTTCTATATTTGATATAATGGTTAGACGATAGCTTGCTCTGGCATCTCATAGAGAATAAGGATGGGGAGTTATGCAGTTGCATAAGTAATTACATGTGTATCAAATATTATTATTTTTATATCAACGAAAGTAATTACCTGTGTCATTAGGTATTTAATTTTGGTATTTTTATTTATAAGCTGGAAGTAGCAGCATTTTGGAATTTTTTAGAAGATGTTTTTGGGCTGGGTTTAGGTGTGTTTCATGGATATTCGCAGGTCGTTTTTCTGCTGCGTTTTGGAAGAATTTAAGTTGCATTATTGGCTTATTTTCAGAAGTTACGTGGGTTGTTTTGAGTGATGTTTTTGGGGGAGTTTTGCAGCAGATCTTATGGCCGTCTCTAAGTTTTGACTGCTCTTGCTCCAGATTTCTGGACTGTTTTTGAGCGATTTCAGTAGCAGGTTTCAGCTGGAATTTTTTGATTGTTTTAGGGTGATAAAGTCGTGGCATTTCGGACTGTTTGTTGTTGATTTTCGTAGCTTTTTGGAGTATTTTGAGGTTGTTCAATCAGAAGTTGAAGGTTGGATTTTTCACATTGTGTGCAGGAAAAGATGGCAGAAATGGGGAACTTATTGATACTGGTGAAGTTGCTTGGTCGTGATTTCGAAGAGCACAAAGAAGCAGTGGGGCTGTTGGTGAGTCTATAAGATGTTGCTACAGTTAAGGGAAGAGTTGGGAGAATCCAAGGATGCATTGTCATGTTAGTTGTAATTTTTAATGGGGATGATCAAATGGCTTCACATTAAGTTTTTGGTTACTGATGTCATTCAATTTATCTATGCATATTACATCTTCATTTAGAGCAATGGGTCCTTTAATTTATTTCATCTACACTATTGACCATCCTTTCGAAAAATTCCATCTTTCTTGGTAGAGTTCATTACACCAAACCATTTTATGGCTCCATTCAGTTGTGCAATTTTCTTTCCTTCTACAGTATGTTTCTGCATTCAGAGTTTCAAGCCATTGCATTTTCATATTCCTGGCTCCCAAACAATAACTGAACGTCTATACAAATTCACAAACAAACTTCTTTAGTCTATAATTGATTTCTTCTCGACCAAACAACTGAAATCCAAAGTAATACACACAACAGCAAGAACTTGGCAAATATAAGCCCAATTTATATCCAAGCAACTGATCCACTATGTTGTCATCATTTGGAATCTATTACAGCCAAAATGAGCAAACTCTGTTCTCAATGTAGGGGGATATCTGCACTTTTCTTATGTTTGTGTTAATTACATAAGCCAACAGAAAAAAACCATTGGTCACATAATGAATCATGAAATACTGCTTTCAACCTTTAACTTTCCATAGTGCAAAAACATTATCATAATTCTGCAATACTAATAGAAGTTTATGTAATATATAGAGCAAGATTTCTTACATACTAACACACTTTTGCTTAGACATGAAGAACTACTAACAACTCCTTGGATACATACAAGCAGAATCTTAATCATATTTATCAGCAGCAAACCAATTTCTAAATGAAATAACAGTTGTTAAGTACGTCGCAACCAATACAAACAAGAGGGCAAAAAGATTATCAATAACAAAACACAACTGAAGCGTGAAAATCACCCTATGTTACAAAATGGTTCTTAGTTAAATAATGGTACTTTCATTTTCTAATTAATATTTTTATGTTTAGATTTGAGTAATAATGCTAACCACATGCAAGAAGATTGGTTGCCCTTCTGTTTTTGCTGTCTCAATTGAAAAAACAACCATTTTTTAAGATCTCTTATGAGGGAACCATACTGTCATCTTTATATATATATATATATATATATATATAAAGCTGGGTAATCAAGAGCTTATGTGGCAGGCCTCACAAGCCAGGAAATCTATTTTCCAATTTTCTCAGATTTTAGCATTTTTTAGTCTTATTCTTCCAAAACGCAGCACAAAGGTTAAAACTTTTTTCTGTTTTCATTACACTTTTAATTATAACCAATTTCAATATGCAGTTTTTAACCCCCCACGTTTTCAACTCTCTACTTCGCATCTCCCTTCACAAATCCTCCCCACTTACCCACTATAACCACTTCTCCACTATACTAATCACATGATATTATAAAAGGACATAATAAGGGAGGCATTAAAACAAGAAAAATTCAGAGAGCAACGAAAAACACAGGAGAGCCCGACAATATTACGTAAAAAAAATATTCTGCAAAATTAAGATAGCCTCAAGTCTGTAAATTTTCTCCCGATAACAACGGTATAAAATTTAATCCACTGTTTGCAGATTTACGATTTACGTAATTGTTGGTTAGTTAGGATTGAGGTTTTGTCTTTCTCAAAATTGAAATGAATATAACAGTATAAAAAACCTCTCTGGAATGATCTTGTGAAAATATTTTTCATCCACAGACGAATAACTAGTTATTCTACAATATGTAAGAATGTCAATAACACCAAAAACATTGTTATCATTTATCAATAGAAGTTTCTCATATCGGTGGTCCATATATATGATTGTTACCTTAGCAGAAGTTCAAAGAAAAGTTTATCACTTCAGCAATTAGAGAAAGAAGTTTCTACAACATTTTAGTACTTCTAATTAGTTAGAACAGCGCATGTATAATATAGTTCCAAGTCAGACATGAGTATACACATTCTATTCACATTTAATTCTGTTAGTTGATGAAGTTTTGTGGCGACATGTAAAGATACAGACCTTCTGTTTTATACCGGATTCATTCGAATCCGGTAGGGTCTTTTTGGAATAACTATTTTTTTGAATTGTTGCTTACAGAGTATCTTTTTGGTATAACAGATTTGGAATAACTGTTTTTTCACTTTCATTACTGTTTTTTTTTTTTGCAATATAGTATAGTATCATGGACATGAATATACTAAATTTTATGTGATCTATTGGAATTTAGTATGTACAAGTCTATTGGTGTTGTCAACTTATTAGTATACTAACTTAAATTAGGATGCGTAGCTAAATACTCATATTGGAATTAATTTAACTATTAGTATCCTAGATTCCTCATTCTATCCAATTCAACAATTAAGTGTTTCTATTAGCATGTCATTATCCTTTTAGCAGTCCTCTCAAGAAATAACATCATTGTCTCTCAAATTTCTGAGTGCTTTGAGATGCTACTGTCTGAGCTATATCTACTAAGGAGCAAGTTTCAAAATAATATGCATGTACTATGTTATCACATTAACATGTTGTAACTATTCTTATTCTTTCTTTAGTCCTATTTCAGATATGGATGAACAAGGACACGTTCAAATTACTCCAACTACCAGTGCTCAAATTCAACAAAGGGGACAACGTCGAAGGGTACGCCATCGCAGTATTTATTCCTATAATGCTTCAGACTCAAAGCCTGAAATTATCAGGAATGTCCCAAGGGCGATACAAAATAAGTTAAGAGATCGAAGGGCTAAACGAAGGGAAAGAGAAAGAAATTTAGAGAGCTTAGGCCTGCACTAGATGTACATATTGCAAATTATCAGCAAACTCGAGATGCACTAATTGATGCTATAGACAAAATTATACTATATGATTAGGAAGCCTTATCAATTTTAGTAGATTCAGTTGGACAACCTTTAGGTAGTATGTTAACTGACATTTATCACGAGGTTTGGCCAAGTGAACCTTTTTGGGTTTATGTTTTTAAATTTGAAGCTGAGTGGGAAACCATCTCTACGACTACCTGTAATTTTTTTAATTAATGACAGTTTTTTATTTCTTTGCAACATTACCTGTCATTTAACTCTTTTTTTTTCTTAATAGTATTAGATAAGATAAATAACATAATGGAATAACACTAACTTATTCCTTCAAATAATGCAACTTTAACGATATATCCAATGTCTTAAAAGAGGAAAAATATGAATACATATATTACTTTACGCTCTTTACTTGATTATATGTAATTCTCATGTATAGTAATACTTTACAATCTGTTTTGCCTCTTTTCAAATCAAAAATTAATGAGGAATCTATATATATTTAGGTAGTTACAAATATGAATTCATCCAAAGTAGACTTGCAGTACAGTATATCTTTATAAATAAAAATTTTAACTTCATTTATGTTCCTTTCGGTAAGTATAAACTATTAGTAGATATTTATATTGTTCAGTCGAAATAATTGTTCGGGAAGTAACATAAAAAAATAATATGGCAGCAACTATGTTATGATTGAAATATTCACATAAAGTTTACTCACTCTGTTAAATTCCCGTTATTACTTTTCCAGACATTTTGTATATTGGTTAATATAATAAATAATATATTCAACAAAAAATTATTTGATAACTATATAAAAGTACCTTTGATTTAATAGAGATTTTATTATTGGGTAGATCGTATTCACACGTAATATAAAAAATGTTCCTTATTAAACCAAGCATTGCAGGGGACTATTGGTGCTGATGTGAACGCAAGCAGATTTGAGGTACGTAAAATATCCAAATCTATGTGCTCTTACGTGAACAGTACAATTTTCAAATTTACTATCTATTGACCTTTATTTCTGTCGTTAGTCATCCTCCTGTCAAAAAATTTTAGTGTCACATAATTTGTGAACCCAAAGGACTATAACAAACCAGTTTAATAGGTGCTCATATATGCTTCTATCTCCTAATTTATCAGTTTATATTAGCAAAAAATTGAGTGAATGGACAAATGGGCATAAAACTATACTTAAGAGGCAGAAAATTGCTTTTATAGCAGTCCTATTGATATCCATTGGGTGATGGAAGAGAGAATTAAAGAATTGTGTGGTTCTGAACATGATGTTAGTCATCATGCAATAATGTAAATAAATATTTTAGCCTTTTGAGTCTTTATTTTTTTAGTAAGTCTTTGAATATTGAATTGTTTATGCATCAACTTGGCATAATAGGAAATTGCACCTACTAAACAAAAAATAGTAAAAAGTGATGTAGATTAAAAAATGAGATATGGCATTTCAATGTGGGTCATTTATATGAAGAAGATTATGGCATGCCGAGAATATAACTTTTTTAGGCTACAGATTTATGGAACTTATTAGTTCCTATATCCAATTAGAATTCTATTTGATATATGACATAAAAATTACATATAGAAAAATTATTTGCAGAGAGTAATTCTTCAAGTTTCTTGAAATACTAATCTCCAAGTTGAGCCAAATTTTACTTGCTACTAAACTATAAATGTGATTTCATAATGTTTTTCTCTCTATATCAACTGGGGATGGGCGGTTGATTTGGTATATTATTGATGAAGCTATATATAGTTTTCATGTTGAACTCACATGGAAAAATAAAGCAAATAAATGTAATTTTATTTAATTTTTGATTGCTTTCGGCTTTTTCTCGGGCTTCGAGTTCTAAAAACTAAAATTAAGCCAAGGAAGCATATAGTTTGTAGTAGAAATCAGGTAGTTTATTATTCTTATCCAAAAAAGATTGCGGTTCCTAGAAAAACGCCTCTAAGGAAGGTCCACTGTATCCAAGTCATTCCGCTACTTTTTTCCTCCTCAAAGAGCTTTATTTATATATTCAATTATAGGAAAAGGAAAAATGTGCAATCTTAACAAAAAATACTCTAAAAAGCTAAGAGGTTAAGTTTATCTAGGAAGGGAATTTGTGTTTTTAGGGATATAATGGGCTTCTTCAAAGTCTATAACAAGGTAAGAGAACTATTTTGATACAAGTCTTGCTATGACCATCTTCCCTGGCATATGTTGTAGGATTTAATGCATGCTTTCTTTAGAGGAAGAAGCAAGAGGGATTAAAGCATTTAATGTTATTGATACTTTACACTCTATGTATATAACGGTAATAGCACCAAGTGTTTATAATAAATTATTAAATACATTATATGTGATTACACGGTAAACTTTTATCTATCTAAGAGGTAAACTTTCCTGCTTTTGCTGTTTCTTCTTGGAACATAAGTATTTGTTAGTAACAGAGCTAATTTTATTGAATCAGATCGATCTATTGCTTTTCTTTCATTTTTTTTTCAAATA
>MU683903.1:112010-126801 GCA_026770625.1 Nicotiana glauca
TATATGTGATTACACATACACTTCTGTTACTTAGTCATCATTATAATGCATACATAACTAAATCACATAATTATAGTAAGTTAAGTTAAATTTGAATCTCATTGCACATAACACAAGATCTTACGGCAATTTAGGCTAGATAAAATAATTTATCCTACCTTACTTGCCTTATTATAAATATTCGTCGATCAAATGGTTTAAATTTTACGATTGATCAAGTTATAAAAATATGAGGTGGTTAAGCAAGTAAGTTAATAATTTATTATATTTTTTTCTCCGTATTTTCCGCGCATCGCGCGAGTACTATACTAGTATATATTAATAAGACAAATAATATTTGGATATTCCTATGGTAGAATTTATTATCTTAATTTGGAGCTCATCAACTCTTAAAATTCTTGGATATTCCTATGATAGAAATAGGGTGTGCATTCAAGAGCCAGTTGCCACAGAATAAATTATTTTAGGAAGTCAGAATAGGAGCTATATATTTTTTACTGCTGTTATTAATAAGAAGAGATGCCTTTTGAGGTAAAGGCAGTAACGCTTAAATTCACATACAAAAGGTTAGTTACTAGTCTTATATATGATACGCGTGTTGTGTGTGTTCCCTATGTTTTTGAGTAAATTCGTTTACAAAATATATAGATATTATTTAAAAGTATGTTTGAGGAAATAAGATAAAATAAGCGAAAGTGCTGAAAATTACAGCATGAAAGGAGGAATTAGCATATCCCAAAATAATACTTCCACCATCTCAATTTATGTGTAATGGTTATTTTAACTGAGCAAGAGTTTAAAAAATAAATACATTTGAATTAAGTTTCCGAATAGTAATATTGTTGGAGGACATCTACAAGTAATATAAGAAGCTAACCTTGGCCCTATACGTCGATCACTAATTGACAATATGACTACCTCCATGCATCGCAGGACCTGGGCTTGCGTTATCCAAGAAAATAGTGGAACACATAAAGTCCATTCTCCAAAGTCATAAAACAAAAATTACACATAAAATACCATAGGAGGTATATATCAAGAAAACATAAATAAAATCTAAGAATGATATATACGCCAAAACAATATCTCAGGTAATACCAACATGTAGTTTAAATCATAGAAGGCAGTCAAACAAAACTACATAACTGAACTTTAACTAAAGCTTCAATCACATGATATCAAGCCAAAGATCAAACCAATATAATATCGACAAAGAAAAGTGGTTGAGAAAGTAATAGATTTGTAGTTAAACTCATTCTTTTTATTATTAAGGTTCTTTCATGTATGTGCTTTTTTATTTTAAGTAAGTTTTTATTTGTTTACTTAATTATGAATAGGAGTGTTATTTTACCGGTTTCATAGGAATGCGTTTTTTAAATCTGATATAGTAAAAATGATATAAGGAACTAAACCAATAGAAAAGAGACAATGAAAATTGCACCCTAAACGAACACAAAAGGAACAATGAGGAAAAGACATACCGTAATTAAAAAGACAAAATCTAAAGAATCCTAAAACTAAAGAAAATAAAAACCAACGGAAAAGGATCCAAGAATCCTAACACTAAAGGAAAAAAGAACCAAATTGAAAAAGAACTCGTAAGGTAAGAATTCCAAAATCCAAATACCTTTGGGGTTTTTGGATTGTCCTCTCTTTTTTTGACTTTGATCTGCCGCAACTATGATTTTGTCCTCTTTGGCTGCTTCTCCCTCTGCTGTCGGTATTAAAAGCAGATCCTAGGGAATCACTTGGTTCTCTCCGCGAATATCTTCACTTAGAACCAAGTCTCTAATATCATCCAATTTGAGTTTGGTACTTCCTGATGAACTGCTAACTGCAATTACTGTTGCAGACCAACTCTCTGGTAGAGATGATAGTAGAATCAACGCCCTGACTTCGTCATCGAATGTTATATTAACAGAACTCAACTGAGTTAATATTATATTAAACCCATTGATCTGTTCCGCAATAGATGCACCTTCAGTCATCTTTAAGTTGAACACTCGACGCATCAAATAGACTTTATTTGAAGCAGATGACTTCTCAACATATTTGATAACGCCTTCATCAGGCCTGCAGTGGTCTTCTCGTTAATGATGTTAAATGTCACATTTCGTGTTAGCGTCAAACGAATCACACCAAGAGCTTGGAAATCTAATAGATCTCAGTCCATTTTTGCCATATTCTCTGGTCTTACCCCAGTCAGAGGTAAGTATAATTTTTTTTGGTACAAATAATCCTCTATTTATATTTTCTAGAATTCAAAATCTTTGCCATTGAACTTTTCAATCTTCACTTTTCCTTCTTTCGATGTCATTTTGCACGGACACAAAAATTATGTGAATATTATTTACTATTAATGAATACTTCACAATTTATAAATAGTACTTTACTATTATGAATAGTGACCAATAGTTTTGCACTATTCCTATGAATAGTAAATTGCACCAACACTATATTTTTTCTACCAAACTAATGTTGTCTGTTCTCTGATACCAATTGTTGGGAAGCGTATCGGACTAAATGAAGGATATAGTAATTTCAAGAGAAAAATAATAAAAATACTAATAATGAGACAAGACAAGATTTATGTGGTTCGATAATTTTTGCCTACTCCATGGCCACATAAAGAATAGCTCTTTATTGATGTTGAGAGAAAAAGAACAATTCATGTGAGGGATGGTTTTACAATCGAGGAATGTGATTCCTTTTATAGGCAAATATCAGAATATGAACACTGCTTCTTCTTGCATACGCCGATATCAATTCACAAATTTTCTTCTTTCCTCATACTGTGGATTTTGCTGCTGCTGACTTTTGATGCAGGATACGTTTCCTTCTTTGCATTTTGCATATTTTTCTCTATCTTCATTAAGTATTTCTTTGACTTTTTCTTTTTCTTTCACTATTCATTTAACATATGGGTTTGTTCCTTTCAGAAAGGTCATTTTTCTATTGTAATTGTTATGGTGAAAGCAGTGAAATAAATTTTTAGTATATCACAATCTGGAATACCCATCTTCGGGATCGTGATGGCGCCTAACATCACACTTGCTAGGCAAGCCAATGTTAGATTATTATTAACCAATTTCCTTTATGTTTCAATGATTTAAGAGTAACAAACTAAAACAAGTAGAAATAATTTAGAAGTAAACAACCTCTGTGTATATATATAATTACCAATATTATAGCTAATATTTCCCCAGAATTCGGTGTAACAACTCATGAACATACTAGAAGTTTCTACAAACATCAGTCTGAAAGAAATTACAACCGTTTTGAATAGAAAGAAACAATAATGTAAAAATGAAGAAAGGGGAAGCTAGGGCATGTGGACGCCAGCATGACTACCTTGGGTCTCCAAACTGTGAAACTGTAGCCAATCCCTCAATCAGCCACTACCTGCTCCGAAATCTGCACTGAAAGTGCAAAGTACAGTATGAGTACAACCGACCTCATGTACTGGTAAATGCCGAGCCTAACCTCGACGAGGTAGTGATGAGGCTACGATGGGGCAATTACGATATAACATGTATATAGTATGTAATAAAGCGGAAAGAAGTACGATAACCTCTTTGAAAAGGACAGAGCCGCTTGGCCGCTACTTATATATTTGGAGTTCCTGATTGAACTAGGGAATGGAATTCAAGGGCAACGAAGGCTGACGGAACAAAATGTAACAGTAACTTGCAAGGAATGAATACAGAACTCAAGTATCTGATCAGTACCCAGCTATAACCAATCCTTAAGTGAGACACAAAATTACAGAATAACCTACACAGTAGAAGAAAGATACATAAACACATAAAATAATGCGGCGCGCATCCCGATCCCACCATATAATCAGTAACAATATGAACATTCACACTTATTATTCCATATCAATCCAGCCTTATTCCTCCTGTTGCGGCGCGCAACCTGATCCCGCCATATCAGTACCAATTACACAGTAAGAATTTCATAGTTTAATTCAAAACTCCTCCACAATATTTAAACCTCAAACCAAAGCAAACGGAAAGCTAGTACATTATGAAACTTCACACAATTAATACTAATCAGCGAAACTAATTCAGAATATACCATAAAATACTGATAAACCAACTTAACCAATAACATGAGACAATGAAACGACATGATATCTAATACTTTTAACAAACAAAACCCATACCCGACAAGTAGCAGTCAAACATGGAAATATCAGTAAAGCATGTAACAATTATGACAGGAAAAAACAATTTATTAAGAACGGAAAGAAAACAGGCAAAACAGATAAGTTGGCAGCTCATAGGTACTCGTCATCTCACCTATACGCCACTTACATGGATTTTACATAGCAATTAAGTCAAGGGTCCCTAATCCATCGAGTCAAAGTTATACACACCTCTTACCTCGATCCCACGGACAAACTTAAAGCTCAATCACAACTTTTCCCTTCTCACAAGCCTCCAGACTAATAGAATCTAGCAAATTACCAACCAAACGTTTCAATTTAAGCCTTTGGAACAACCCACGATAGCAAGGAATTCAATTTAGGCCATTTTGGAAAAATGTCAACAAAAGTCAACACCCAGACCCACTTGGTCCAGACCCAAAATTCGGACCAAAATCCGATTACCGATTCTTCCCTGAGCCCGGATATACGATTGGTTTTGGAATCCGACCTCAATTTGAGGTCTAAATATTTCGAAATCCCTAGTTTCTACCAAAAAAACCCTAATTACACCATGAAAACCTTAAATTCTAGGTTGAAATCTTGTAAAATAAAGTGAAAGATTGAAAGAAATAAGTTAAGAATCACTTACCTATGTCTCTAGGGTTCTTGGGTTTGAAATTTGGAAGATTGGGAGAAAAATCCCGTCCAAGTCTCTTTTCATCAGCTGAAGATGTCGTATTTTCTACCTGAGCTTCCCAAATGCGAAGGAGCTGTCGCAATTGCGAAGCCCTTCACATTCCCGCTTCTTTCACAAATGCGAGTAAAGTGTCACAATTGTGATCACTGAACCTCGCAAATGCGAGTAAAAGATCGCATTTGCGATCCATGCCCCTCCCAGACTCCCATCGCAAATGCGAGAACCACTGGCCTAGCTCCTCTTTGCATTTGCGATGAGAGCCTTGCAAATGCGAAACCTGCGGGGTTTGCAATTGCGATATACCAGCAAAATTTGCTAAGTTCAAAACACCCCGTTGTCTATCCGAAACTCACCCTTGTCCTCAAGGCTCCAATCCAAACATACACACAAGTATTAAAATATCATAAGAACTTTCTCGTGTGATCAAATCGCCAAAATAACACCTATAATTATGAATTTAGCACCAAATCACATGAAATTCTTAAGAACACTTGAAATTCCTATTTTCTCAACCGAATGCCCGAATCACATCAAATCAACTTTAATTTTCACCAAATTTCACATACATGACTTAAATATTATATAAAATGTGTCTGGACTCCAAAACCATTATACGGGCCCGATATTAATGAGATCACACATTAATCAATTCTTGAAACCATTAGATTTTCAGACATACAATTTTTAACAAAAATTCATTACTCGGGCTAGGGACCTCCGAATTCGATTCTGGGTATACGCCCAAGTCACATATTTCAATATAGACTGTCAAAATACGAGTCCGGGTCCGTTTACTTAAAATGCTGACCGAAGTCAACTAAATCAACTTTAAGAGGCAAAAATTATTATTTTTCTCAACTTTCTACATAAAAGCTTTTCGAAAATATGCCCGGATTGCGCACACAAATTGAGGAGAGATAAAATGATGTTTTGAAGGCCTCAGAACATGGATGAAGTTCTGAAACATAAGATGACCTTTTGGGTCATCACATTCTCCACCTCTAAAACCACCATTCGTCTTCGAACGGACATAGAAAAGTACCTGAGCTGGGAAAAAGGTGGGGATATCTACTCCACATGTCACACTCGAACTCCCAGGTAGCTGCCTCAATAGGTTGACCTCTCCGCTACACTCGAACTGAAGGATAACTCTTCGATTTTAACTGACGAAACTGCAGGTCTGGAATAGCTACCAACTCCTCCTCGTAGGTTAAATCCTTGTCTAACTGGACAGTACTAAAATCTAACACGTGGGATGGATTGTCGTGATACTTCCAAAGCATGGACACATGGAATACTGGATGTATCGCTGATAAACCTGGTGGCAATAAAAGTATGTAGGCCACCTCTCCCACTCCCTCAAGGATCTCAAAAGGCCTGATATACCTAGGGCTTAACTTGCCCTTCTTCCCAAACCTAATAGCACCCTTCTCCGACCATGAATGCCACATCACGAACCTTACGGTCAGCATAACTCTTCTTCCTGGACTGACCTGTACGAAGTCTATCCTGAATGATCTTAACCTTATCCAATGTATACTGTACCAAATTTGTACCCAATAATCGAGCCTCCATCGGCTCAAACCACCCAACCGGTGATCGATACTGTCTACCATATAATTTCTCACAGGGAGCCATCTGGATGGTCGACTGGTAGTTGTTATTGTAGGCATATTTTGCTAATTATAAGAACTGATACCAAGAACCTCAAAAGTCAATAACACAAGCATGAAGCATATCCTCCGTGATCTGAATAGTATGCTCGGGTTGTCCATCCGTCTAAGGATAAAATGATGTGCTCAACTCGACCCGTGTACCCAACTCACGTTGTACTGCCCTCCAGAAATGTGAGGTATACTGCGTACCTCGATCAGAAATGATAGACAAGAGTAACCCAAAAATATGAACGATCTCAAGAATATAAATCTCCGCCAACTACTCTGAAGAATAGGAAACTGCCACATGAATGAAATGTGCTGACTTGGTCAGTCTATCCACAATAACCCAAACTTCATCAAACTTCCTCTGAGTCAGTGGGAGTCCAACAATGAGCCCATAGTGATATGCTCCCACTTTCACTCAGGAATCTCTATCTTCTGGAGCAAACCATCGGCTCTGATGCTCGTACTTTACTTGGTAATAATTTAGACATAGCGCTACATATGCAATAATATCCTTCTTTATCCTCATCCACTAATAATGCTGCTGCAAGTCCTGATACATCTTGGCGGCGCCCGCATGAATAAAATACCGGGAACTGTGAGCCTTCTCTAGGATCAACTCGCGAAGCCCATCCATATTAGTCACACAAACACGACCCTGCATCCTCAAAACTCTATCACCTCCAACCGTAACCTGCTTGGCATTTTCGTGCTGCACTGTGTCCCTAAGGACAAGCAAATGAGGGTCATCATACTAATGCTCCGTGATACGCTCAAACAAGGAAGACCGGGTGACTGTGCAAGCTAAAACATGACTGGGTTTAGAAACATCCAACCTCACGAACAGATTGGCTAGGACCTGAACATCTAATACAAGCGGTCTCTCACCGATTAGAATGTACTCAAGGCTGCATATACTAGTTGACTTCCTGCTCAAAGCATCGGCCACCATATTGGCCTTCTCGGGGTGATACAAGATATTGATATCATAGTCTTTAAGTAGCTCCAACCACCTTCTCTGCCTCAAACTGAGCTTCTTTTGCTTGAACAAATACTGCAAACTCTTATGATCCGTAAATACCTCATACAACACGCCATATAGATAGTGCCTCCAAATCTTCAGCACATGAACAATGGCTGCCAGCTCCAAGTCATGAACATGACAATTCTTCTCGTGAGCCTTTAGCTATCTTGAAGCATATACAATAACCTTGCCACCTTGCAACAACACCGTACCAAGTCTAATACGAGATATGTCACCATATATTGTATAGGATCCAGAACTTGTGGGTAACACCAATATCGACGTTGTAGTCAAAGCTGTCTCAAGCTTCTGAAATCTCACTTCACACTCGTTTGACCATCTGAAAAAGGCGCCTTTCTGGGTCAACCTGGTCAACGGTGCTGCTATAGATGAAAATCCCTCCACAAACTTACTGTAAGAACCCACCAAACCCAAGAAACTTCGGATCTCTGTAGCTGATGTAGGTCTAGGACAATTCTGAACGACCTCAATTTTCTTAAGATCTGCCTGAATACCCTTTGTTGATACAACGTGACCCAAGAAATCAACCAAACTCAACCAAAACTCGCATTTTGAAAACTTAGCATATAATTGGTTGTCTTTTAGAGTCTGAAGAATGGTCTGAAGATGTTGCTCATGCTACTCTCGACTGCGGGAGTAGATCAAAATATCATCAATAAAAATAATAATAAATGAATCTAGGTAATGCTGGAACACCCTGTTCATCAAATCTATGAATTATGTTGGGCATTTGTCAGCCCAAATGACATCACTAAAAACTCATATTGCCCATATCAAGTTCGAAAAGCTATCTTAGGGACATCGGATGCCCTAATCCTCAACTGATGGTATCCAGACCTCAAATCAATCTTGGAAAATACTTTGGCACCTTGAAGCTAATCAAATAAGTCATCAATCCTTGGAATTGGATACTTGTTCTTGATGGTGACTTTGTCCAACTGCCGATAGTCTATGCACATCCTCATCAATCCATCCTTCTTCTTTACAAACAACACCGGCGCGCTCCAGGGCAAATACTAGGTCTAATAAAGCCTTTATCAAGCAAATCAAGCAACTGCTCCTTCAATTCATTCAACTTCGGCGGGGCCATATTGTCATACCACAAACTTGGGTGGCGAGATCGGCACCCAGTGCCTCACCTATCCTTGCGTACCAACTTGCAACTAAAGGACTCTGAACATAAGATATCATACTTTTAGCCATGGGCCACATTGCAAGACGACAGCGAATGCTGACTAAATATCAATATAAAACTTGGTCGACAAGGTTGTCATATTTATTACAGCAGACAAACCAACCAAATATGCATACAAGGCCTGAAAGCCCAACATACTACACTAACTGACAAGATATGTCTACAAGCCTCTACTAAAGGATATACTGTGATCGGAACGGCTCTCCGACCTACTCATGACATATATATATATATATATATACAAGATATACATAAGGCTTTAGACCCAGAAACACCGAAAGGCGTGGAGCTTACTGATCAAGCAGTACTCGAGCAACACTTATTGAAGAGGCCTACTCGTCTTTCTGTCTGACCTGCACGCATGAAATACAGCACCCCCAGAAAAAGGGACGTCGGTACAAAATAATGTACTGAGTATGTAAGGCAATATACTGAAAACTGAAACTGAATTGATAATATAATAACTGCAAATAGCTGGAAGTCAAAAATAATCTGAAGATATGCTTACCTGCAGATACTGACTCAATTCTCTCAATATAGAAAGTAAAATAGCTGTCCGGCCCTATAAGGCTCGGTATACATATATATCTGCTCTGCCGTAGTAGGCTCGCTGATAAGAGCTCGGCCATACTAGCCTCTGTATCTTGACCAACTAGGCTCACTCATATGCGCTCGGCCGCAGTAGGATCGTCATATAACTTACCATCTTATCAGAGGTTGCCCAATAGAGGTCTGCCCATCGATTATAGCTCGATGGTAATGAAAATACTTTTAATATATATATATATATATATATATATATATATATATTTATATATATATATATATATATATATATATATATATATATATATATATATATAACACTTCTCTACTCTCTTGACTGGAATAAGGAAATACTCAACTGAATATGAAGTCCCGACAAGGTTAATATTATAACTTACATCACTAGGAAAATATACGCAATATGCAAGACTAGCAAAATATACATAAATTCCGGGATATGAATGTAATGACGAGATCATGCCAAATGAAAGAAGAGCTTAGCCTTAACATACCTGTACAATCATGGTCATGCGGTACCATATAAGATAAATGCATATACTATTATTTCATTAAAATATCCATGTAAAAATACATATATTTTCTCAACTTATAATTTTCCTAACCTCATATAAAGAATAAAAATTTCTCGTACGCTTAATTCTTAAAATGGTAAAAAGGATAACTTTCTTTTTTGTGAGAAAATAATTTATATTTTTATAATAAAGAAATTCTTTTGTTACTATAAATTTTCAAAATGGAAAAAGGATAACTTTTCTTATGATAAAATACTATCTACTCTTATAATAAATAAAATCTCATTTATAAACTCCCACTTGTCATGTATTTAATTTAAAACTTATCACAACTATATAAAATCGTATCTATCAACTTTTACCTAAAATGGTTTACTACAAAGAAAATACATAACAAACCAATATATATTAGTTCCGAAATTCTTCAAACTTCTAGGGTCTTACATTCCTATCTTCATGTATAACCTTAATCCTTTCCAACTCATATGTTATTAATTCGACGAATCCTACTGTTAGAGTACGGGATGTAACATCATCGTAACTTATTACTACGAGACATAATATTGACGTAATATTGCGGGGCATAACATTATTTCTCCCTTTGGAACATTCGTCCTCGAATGTTGACTGATGCTCTTACTATTTTCGTAACTTATAGCTCCTGTGAGTACCTTTATACTCTTCTTGCCATTTAAGCAGTTGCTCTGTGAATAAGTTCAAAGTCTAGGGTATTTCCCCCTTTAGTCTTCTTGCTCATATCATGACCTGGGGTCGAAATCTTCCTAATCTTGCAACTTCTGTTACCTCATGTCATGCAGCCTGTATGACCCTAGCTTTGTAGGTGCACTTATGTGATTCATCTTTCCTTTTTCCTTTTATCCTTAAGTCAATTTGTAGGCCTTACTTTGTATATACAAGGCTTAATAGGATGCATCTCTGGGCCTCTATAGGTATACTGAAGTCCTTTGCTCGATACTTTGTAGAACTTACGAATATGGCCATATCTTAGTTCATAGATCTGGTTACCCATTCACATGACTTTACTGCATTTACATGGATTATACTATACCATAATTTTCGCTTCAGCCTACCTTTACTGAGGTACGCTTACCAAGCTCCCAGTTACTTTTGTTGCCTATCCTTTAGGTATAAATCTCAGTCCTTCAATGCTCCTTCATTATCGTTCGTCCTAAGAATGGTGGCCTAATCTCATCTCATACTTTGTGACTTTTGTCCATCCATTTATACTACTTGCAACGTTTCTTCAACTTGCTTGCACCATAGATTTCCTTATGTTATTCTGGAATATCAAGCGAGATGTCACATCGTCTCTAACTCTTCTATATTCTTTTAACTACACCTCTCGATATGTAGAAACCATAGACTGGAAGATATGCCACTAATGCTGCCGCTATCATTCCTGGATATTGAATCCCCATGCTTATAACCTTCTATCCGAAGTATGGACTATTCACAACTTTCTGCATTTCAGCATCTCGTACGTTGTTCACTTTTACCTTACTCACTTAAAATCTCGTATCATATCTTCTATTTCTTTCATAACCTCCCTTCCACCTAGGTGTAATTCACGTCCATAACTTGAAGCTCTATTATAATACTCACACCTCTGGTATATATATAATCCGGTGGGAGCTTCGTACTGGCTTCTTATGAGGCTGGTACTTGTTCTTACTTGCTTCCTTGTAGATCCATTATAGATTATGGTTGTTGTGTTATTTCTCTTGAATGTCTGATATTAAGAGTGATCCTGTCATGTTCTCAAGGATACTTCTATAATTTTTCTAGGTCCAATAATTAGACTCCTGATTTACTTAGGTAATGTATTTCTTTAGTTTCCTCTTCCTCCAAATCAACCTTTACATAGGCTTAAGCTATCTTTTGATTCATGGCTCATGGTATCAGTTATTACCTTAGCCTTTCATGGGCATTATGGAATATCCATGATACAATCTTCTAACAATTCAATCCTTTGTCTATGCCCTGGGCTCAATTCTTTCTTTTAACTTATATCGGAGTCTTCTATGGCTGTATGATTATCAACAAATATGCTGCCTGGATAATGCTCCAAAATCTCGAGTTTATCCATAATGTACTAACTCTGGATCATCGATCGAATAATTCTTTTTGTTCCATCTCAACTTTCTTTAAACGTGTGCAATTATTTTTCCTGGTCTTTCTGCCCCTTGTTGCATCCATACTTAGCTTATCTTGGTGCCCACACTTGCCAGAGTTTTTATACAACTCATATGATCTTGAATATTACTTTTAATTTTTACTTCCCATTTATTACCCACGGTAGGTTCCATTTTCCTTTGGAATACTTACAATGTCGATGCGAGATTGTTGTTACACGGCCATTTCCTCTTTAGGTTGTTGTGCTTAGGTTGAAGCCTTCTTTCTTATCTCCTCAGCTAGTCTTTCGTTGTAGTACTTTGGGAGAACCCTTGACTCTCGTAAAGTTGTGAGCTTATTATGGACCTTTTTGATGTCCTTACTTGCCTATAATCATTTGTAGTTGCTTACTTCCATCCCTTTGTGCTTGTATGGTTGCTTCTGAACTGATATGTTGACTGCCTTCCCAGTGGCACTTTCTTTTATCCCCGTAACACTCATACGATACCTTTAACTATTCCGACTTTTGTTTGAATATATCTTTAGTATTATACCGACATTCTTCGAGGCTGAATTTTCCATGTTGGGTTCTACTATGTTTATCTTACACGAACTAATGACTCGTTTGTAACCTCCTGCTTAGCCGTAACTGGGATCTTCTTGACCAATTACTAACTACTCGTTGGCCCATTATCATATCAATATTCCTTGTAATCTTTATTGGGTTATTTACTTTGTTTTAACGTACATCTCGCACTAGCTCCTTATTTATTAATAACAGTTCAGGCAGGAACCTTTACTTCCTTTCCTTGACGTCGTGCTTACACAATATTCTTGAATCATATCGTATCTGTAAGATTTGGATAAGTGCCATCTCATTCCTTTTTAATTTATCGCATTCTTCCTTTCCATAGTCACTAGAACCACTTAATTCTAACTCAATGCCACATTACTCCATATTCCCCCCTTTAGGGGTGTACTAAAAACTGAAGCCGCGAGGATCTACCTATAGATGTTTTACCTCTTCATCATTGGTGTTGTTTCTCAACATCAATTATCCTAACTCACCTTGCGGCAATTTTTCTGCACCAAGGATGACAAATTCCCTTACTCGCGAGGGTGACACTTAATGTAACTGGTGCATATTGTCCCTTAAGCTTAACTTTGCTAACATTACTTGCTTTAGGGAAGCGCCTTCCTAAATGACCATTCTGTGAATTCCTCATGAATCTTTTTCTGTGGTTCATTCTATTACCGCCGGAACGAATTCTAAAATTACCATAATGTCGAGTAATTTCCAATCATTCAGTCCCTAATTCATATTTAGTTTATCTTTCTTACTAGCCCATATTGATTTTTATTACTCTGGGGATTAACTTTCCCCTCTGGTAGTCGCGTTGGAATCATGAACTTATTTCTCGAAATGAAGATATAAACTTATGGCCTATACTCTTTTGTTGTCTTAAGGTCCATCATCTTTCGTCTCTTCCTTCATTTGACCATATGTTCTGTAATACTCTATCATTTTCATCCACGTGTCACACCTTATTCATAATGCTTCCTTATCTCTCTTCTCATTAATCTGCTAATATTTTTGTATATCCCTTTTCTTGTAAGAACTTCAATATGACATTCTTTCGCTTTTAGCTTTCCTTTATTCCATCCAGTGGCTCTTCAAGTTGCTTAACATTCTTGCTTTACTAAGGACGCGAGCCACACTAAGGTAATATTTATCCCTTAAAGGCTTATAGTGCATGTCTTTGTAGTATTCATATCTGGCTGCACTATTTTATAGTGCACCATCTGGGTGTCTCATAAAAAGATCAATTAGAACATTTGTAATATCCGTCGAAAATGTCAACTGACGCAAACAATTCATCCATCATATCTTCTTATACTACTTCTGTTAACCCCCATAGGGCATATCTAGAATGGGTGCGGCCAATTGTATATACCTTTGTTACTATTGAATATAACTCAAAAAGCTCGTGTTCCTCTACCTCAATTATAAACGTTGTTAACCTTCATTAACTGGGCGCCTCGTTCCCTTTTTCATCTTGCTTCTTTTGCTTATTGAAACTTGTATTTATCTTCTTAATCTCTCATTGTCTTACACCATAGAGGTCGATAGGCATTCTTGCCTTAAGGCTCATTATCAAGAGGCTTACACCTTTCAGTACGCACATGATCTGCTGAAGACCTCATATTTACTTATCATAAATATGATACAAAGTCGAGTTCCTCTAATTTAACACTTCCACAGCTCTATCTCTTGTCGATCATCTTTCTAAACGTAGGCATCATCTTATTATGAATAAAAATAGAATTTCGGAATTTAAATTCTTATGAGTGAGCTCTACCACACGATCTAGAGTAAGAAGAAACAGTAACAATCCTATATGCCTTGTAGCCTTCTGCTTATAAGTATGGTGCACGACACACCCATAAACAAGACTCTACTAGACACGGCTTGTAGACGCCCTGGGACAGAACTGCTATGATACCACTTTTGTCACGCCCCGAACTTGGGAGGCGAGACCGGTACCCAGTGCCCCACCTATCCTTGCGTACCAACTTGCAACTAAGGGACTCTGAACATATGATGTCATACTTTTGGCCATGGGCCACATTGCAAGACAACAACGAATGCTGGCTAAATATCAATATAAAACATGGCCGACAAGGACGTCATATTTATTACAGCTAACAAACCAACCAAATATACATACAAGGCCTGAAAGCCCAACATACTACACTAACTGACAAGATATGTCTACAAGCCTCTACTAATGGATATACTGTGATTGGAACGGCTCTCCGACCTACTC
>MU683903.1:144451-154491 GCA_026770625.1 Nicotiana glauca
CTCATTTTTGAACAAGTAACAACATAAGCAAAATGCTGCATCTTTTTTAATATTATATTCTAACCATTCAGAATATGAAGTCTTAAACCATTCAGGATTAAAATGACACAATTTTCCACCAAAATTTGTATTTGGAAAATCAAACTCTCTAAGTTGACAAGGTCCATTTTCAATGTAATACCTTCTCACTCGATCACGTAAATTAGGAGGATATTCTGAAATTTATTTTCTTTCACCAGGATCTCGTTCAAGAGGATTCAAATCCAACATATTATGTAGGTGTGATGATTGAGAAGAATTGACATTACTATTAACCACTGGACATGAAGGAGAACTAGAAGTAGAACCTGAAGAGGTTTGTGGCTTGAAGAATCTCTTGGTCATCTTGACTCTTACTAAAATATCCTATAAATCATAAGAAACAAATTAAACAAATTATTCCACTGTATTTTTATTTTATTTTTTCTCTTAGATATCAAGATAACTAACTAACTAAGAAGTAAGAACTATCAAATCATAATCTATGCAATTTCACCATTTATTAACTTGAAATGAACTTTAGGCTTTAACTTTTTATTTTCTCAAAACCCACACTATTCATGAGAGGAAAACAATAAAAAAAAAAAGAAGAAAGAGGAGGAAGGAAATCAAAATACCTGTTGCAATGGAGTGAAAATAAGTGAAGAAGTTAAAACTAGCTTTTAATTTTGAGTGATTGCCTAAAACAGAGGCATTGAATTTGAAGAACACATTTTGAATAATTGAGTTGCTGCCGCTGGAATGGGATTTGGGAATTAGACAATTGGTAAGGAAAATGGAATATTTCTTTTCCTGATGGTACACCTTTCAATTTAGTGTCTTTACTTTTTATTATTTTAGTTAAACTAGCAAGTGCCTTTACTTTTTATTATTTTAGTTAAACAAACATAGCAAAGTCTGAAAAGCTGGTAAGAAAATACATAAAACTTTGTGCCAAAATATATGGAAAAAACTAAAATAAGCTACTGGGAATCAAACTTGCATCGTGGGTTTGGAAAAATTAGTATGGCTTCCTCACCTTACCATTGAACCAGCAAGACATTTTGTTACTGGGTTCCTACATAAAAATTGTTATACATTTAATAGATTTCTTAATATAAATACAGGGTCTACACAAAAGTTACTGGGTTCCCGGGAACCCATACCTATAACTGTAGATCCGCCCCTATTTGGAGAGGTAAAAATGTACTCCCTCCGTTTCAATTTATGTGAACCCATTTGACTGAACACGGAGTTTAAGAAAAGAGAGAAGACTTTTGAACTTGTGGTGTAAAATGAGACACAAATATTTTGTGTGGCTATAAATCATTGCATAAAAGTAAATTATTTCCAAATAAGGAAAGAGGTCATTTTTTTGACACTGACCAAAAAAAATAAATTCACGTAAATTGAAACAGACGGAGTACAACTTAGTAATTTTTTTCCCCACTTTTTATATCAGCGCTTGCATAAAACTAGTAAATGAATAAACGTATGCTAATAATAAATAAAATATAATTAGTTCATCTTGTGTTACATAAAAATATATTAATAATAAGTTAATATGATCCGATGTGACCAATTGTGCGTCAAATTCTTTCCAAATTTCCTACGGGTGGGCGAATGGTGGAGGAAATTTATTGGGTGAATGTTGGCGTCATATCATATGAGATGTGAAAAGGCCGTCGGGGTCTCGCTATTGACGCTTTTCTCTATCAAAATGCCGGTCTCCCTCATTTTTCCATTCTTAATGGAGTCGTCTTTTTCACTTCACTATTTATTAATTTTACAGTTTTTTTTTTGGACATTACCCTCATTTTGTACTACTAGTTTACAAGTATAAATATTCTTGTCTACTGTCTGCTCCACTCATGACTTAGCTTCTTTTGAGGAAAAAATGGCAGAGGCGTCACCGGTACGTTTCGGCATACTGGGTTGCGCTAACATAGCTCGGAAAGTATCACGCGCCATCGTGCTTGCTCCAAACGCCACTATCTCCGCCGTCGGCAGCCGAACGATCGAAAAAGCAACGGCGTTTGCTAAAGAAAACGGGTATCCGTCAACGACAAAGTTATACGGCAGTTATGAGGCTGTTCTACATGACCCGGAGATTGACGCCGTTTACGTTCCGCTTCCGACAAGTCTGCATTTGAAGTGGGCTGTGTTGGCGGCCCAAAAGAAGAAGCACGTTTTGCTGGAAAAGCCCGTTGCTTTAAACGTGAAGGAGCTGGATACGATTTTGGAGGCGTGTGAATTGAATGGGGTGCAGTACATGGATGCTACCATGTGGATGCATCATCCTCGTACTGTTAAGATGAAGGAGTTCCTCTCTGATTCCCAGCGTTTTGGCCAACTCAAATCGGTAATCTTATTATTTTTGTTTGATTTGACGATCAATTAAAGAGTAATAATGTTTTGTTGGTCATATTTAAAAAGATTATTTTGTTTGTTAAATTAAGAAACCCCCAAAATTGGTGAAACTTATGCGAGGTATAGTTTTAGTGCGAGACTGGTTTTTTTAGAAGGAGGTGAAGGGAGAGGTGAAATTAAATTATGTTGACTAATGCCGTGAATATGGAAGAGATGGTGAGTACCTGGTTGAGAGGAATCCAAAAATATGGGTGAGCTTTCTGTTGTGAACATGGATAAGTTAGATAATGCTTATGGGCCAGTTATTTGGACAAAGGTTGGCCAAGCTATTGGGCATGAGGCTAAACCACGATATAGCGAAAGAATTAGACAGCCCAACGATACATTTACTTGGGATCCAGATTGAGTAGGGAGTACGTGACAGAGGGGATAAAAGGATGTCATCGGCAGTTTTAGGAATTATACAAAATATGTCAACTGCTTGGGCAGAGTCTACATTTCCTCATCCCCAATTCTCTCTGTACTCCTCATCCTCTTCTTCTTCTACTATGTTTGTTCTTAGCAATTTCCTTGCAGTGTTTAGTATTCCGTTTGTTACACTTTCCAACCGCTGGTGTGTGGTGTTGTGGTTCTGGCGAGGGAATGTGGTAAGGTGACTAGGTGAGTATTTTAGAGCCCGTTTGGATATAAGATTTTTTTTTTCAGTTTTTTTTTTAAAAAAAAATAGTGTTTGGTTATTAAAATCTTACAATTTTTCCAATCAATAATAATGTATTTTCAAATTTGAAAAATTGGGGAAAACCAGTTTTTCAAATGGGAAGGTTGCTAGTTTTTAGTTGCAAATATGTTGAAAAAAAGACATCCAAATATGTTGCAAAAATTATAACCAAATACAGCTTTCGTCCTTAATTTAAATTTTAGTGAATTTTCAAATTTGAAAAAAATTAAAATTCTATGTCCAAACACCTACAAGTTGAGAAGTTGGTTAGGCGAAAGTAAATAGAAGGTCAAGGTGGCGTGTGATTGCAATCGAGTGTTGTCATGTGTGTATTTGAGGTACTGTGCTCGTGAGCGGGAGTTTGTTAGGGGAGAATCCCTAGAGTGCAACTGGATAGTGATAGGGTCCTAAGAACATTTATTTCTTGTCCGTTTAATAAAGGTGGCAAAGTAGTAGTCGTCACTCTTCAATGTTCGAAATTTTTTATTTTGTGCCTCATACAACTTACACTAATTGTATGAATTAATTTTTGTCTCACAGTTTTGTAGATCCCGAATTCTGTTGACCCAAAAGTGTAAGATTTGGGTCCACAATTTTATAAAACAAAAATGAGCCTCATACAACTGGAGTCAGCTGTGTGAGACACAAAATAAAACTTCTTTCCATCTTCATTTCCACCCCCTTTCCCTTTTAGTGTGTATGAACTGTTTTTTTATTTCGTAATAACTGTTTTATTTTTGTTTTTGATTTTATTTTTATATTCCCTTTGATGTTTGATTACACATAATTTAAGAAAGAAATAAATACTTTTAAGTTATAAATATTTGTACAAATATAAATTATCTCATTAAGGGAAAGTTAGTATTTAAAAGTTAAATTGTTATTCATTTCATCCCAATTTATGTGAAGGTATTTGACTTAGCATAGAGTTTAAGAAATAAAGGAAAACTTTAAATTTGTGATCTAAATTAGACAATAGAAATTTGTGTGTAAAAGGAAATTTAAAGTTAAAGTATTCCTAAATATATAAATGTGTCATTCTTTTTGGGATTAAATATAAAAATATATTATTTTTTTATGGACAGACTAAAAAGAAAAAAATATAAGAATGACAACATATTTTAAATTTCAAGTACGATGATACTTTTGTTATCTGTCTAACTAGTACTACTCCCTCAATTTTGAGAGTCAAATGATTTAGTTTTACCGTAATTTTTCATATGCATTTTCGTTATTTTAAATTATTAATTATTATGATTTATAGTAATTTTTTAAAATATTTAAGTTTTGTTTCAAAAGATTTAAAAATTCTAAGTTCAATTTTTGATGAAAATTAAAAAAATTGACTTTTTAAATTTAGGTCTGCCACATAAATTGGGACATAAGTAAATCTTTTTCTTAGGTTTCGTGTCTAAACAAAATGCCATAACTGAGTGTACTCTCTAGAATGACGTAGAGAAGGGACCACGTAGAGGAACTAAAAAAAAGTTGTACATAAACTATGAATTGTCAAAAGGTTAAAGATTTCTGGATAATGAGGTGGATTGATTTTGTTGGAAGGGAGAGGAGGAGGTGAGTTGGAGAGAGATTCACGCTTTAGAAATGCCAAAGATAAGAAGGGAGTTTTTGGGGAGAAATTTAAAAATAGTCAGATTTATAACTGGTTATTCAAAAATAGTTCAATTTTAAAAGTAATCAAAATTTAACCACTTTTCGTATAAAGATAAATCTGAACGAATGAAGTTTGAGTTTAGGCCTACGTTGATCGTACTTTTGAAAATGCTTGTCCCATTCGTATCGAATTCTTTAAAAATGCATTTCTTTTGAAGAATTAGACACATACTTAATAATTTTTTTAAAAAATTCGAGCAATATAAAATTTAACATTTATTTTTCTTCTTTTAATACATAAATATGACCAAAATAATAAAAATGAAACTAATATCTAACTATATTATCTGTATTATATTAAAAGCACGAAGGGCCCTTAGCGAAATGTTGTTCGTCTTTTTTATCCTTGATAAATTGATTTCATTCTAGACAAAATAGTCTTTTAATTATTTTTCTAATATTTAGGAATATAGATATTTATTATTTCCTGAATATTTAGGATTTGAAAACTAACTAAATTTTTTATATTAAATCTTCCGTATTTGAGCTATGTAATATAATAAATTTGTAACTAAAATAACAAAGAAAATCACATCAATTTGTGACAAAGGAAAATCCCATTATTATATCAATTTATGGAAACTTTATGTTATGCTTTAGGAATGTAGTAATAATATTGCTTCTTATAAACTTTTCTGTAGATATTTAACCTTAAAATTAATTAAAAAAGGACTCTACTTTCAAAATACGATAGGGATATACAGTGAGAGAATATGGTTCTTCAAACTTCTAGTATTTGTTTTTCGCCACTAGAGTTAATTAATCATTTTTAGACTAAATTTGATTTTAAACAATAAATATATTAGCATAAAGTTACATTCCATGTTGGAATGATAATTTCCATCAATCTCTTACAATTAATTTTTTCAGTTTAGAATGAGCTAATATGTTTTTTTGAATTCAACTATGATTTTATTCTCCTAAATTTTATGAGGTTTCTTAAATTCTATGACCTTTTTCTATTAATAAATAAAAATCTTATTTCATTGTACGATGCGTGCATGGCGTTGCTTATGAGAAATTGCTTCTTTCAAGTTGTTTCACAGCCATTTGAATTTAAAAAGAGTATTTTTCCTTGTAAATGAATGCTGTCATAATACATATTATACTTTAAAAGCAGATTTTCATCGGACAAAATCATAATATTATTATTTTTCTAATACTAAAAACATAGAAATCAACTAAAACTTTTAATTATTAAATATTTTCTTATTTGAACTACATAAAAACTTCTAATATTTAAGAATTTAAAACTAATACTTTACTTATACAAATTATTTTATTATTTGAATTATGTAAGAAACTATATAAATTATTTTCGTATTTAACATAATGTCTTTTCTTATTTTGAATTTTTTAAGTTTATTCCAACGGGCAGAGCCGTGCTACTTTTACTTCTCAATTTGAAAACAAAAAAGGGTTATAAAGATAAAACTAACGGTTCTTCATCAATATTGTAAATGCTTCAAGATAGAAAGATAAAAGCCAAAATTTTGTGGGAAGTACCTCATTTTGTAATATCTTGTGGGGTTGTATTTATAATTTACGTTAAAATAGTAAATTTATTTTCTAAAAAAATTTCAAGTTGAATAAAGCGGTAGTAGTTTGTAAAACTTTACTAATACTCTTAGAAATTTGAAGTCAACTAATAGTAGAACTTATTAAATTTGTAAGTTAATCTAAATTTCTTCTCTTGACTTTTTGGACTTATATGGTATTTCAAGCGATTAACTCTGTACAAAATATAAATAGTCTAAATCAGAGTCTAATTCTAGATAAAACTAAAAATAAAATTCTTGAACATTTTTCACCTCTCTAAAAATTATCCAAAATAAACACAAGGGTGCTAGCCTCCAAGTATATCTTCTTTATTTCCTTACAGATTTTTATGCCGTGAATTTGCCTCTAAATGGCAAAATTAATTAATTCTTTTTTTTTTTACATAATTCAGTCTCACTTATCTTCTATGTACAACATAATTGCATATTTTCAAAAACACATATTAAGAACTGTTTTTAAGAAAATATTGTATACGACTTCCAAGTATATCAAAGAAACAAACCGCCATTGCTCTTTCGTAAAAGTTGGTGAGTTTGCTGCTAATTTTTTTTTAAAATATAATTTATTGTCTTTTATATGCTTCTATCTTACTTAAACTTTGGATTACAGGATAATTTCATTTATTAGAAAGTATAAGAAAATTTCTCTTTTAAAATGTGATATATATATATATATATATATATATATATATATATATATATATATATCTTTCAATATTTTACTTTTGAATCTAGTAATAGCACAAAATACGATGTAATGTACGTGCATAAACATTATAAATTTAAGTTTTAAAATATTTTAAGACATTTATATGTATAGCTATCTATATTATTAGCATTTAAAGAAATGTTGAATTTATCTTGATGTCAGCTGCTATTACATATAATTTATTTTTATTCTACATTTCATACATTTTTTGATACACGCAAAAAACACGTGCAAAACACGTACACTAAAGCTAGTAAAAAGTATAATAAGAATTAGATAGCTATATATCAAATTAAACAAATATTTCTAACAAAATGTAATAGTCGTTCAATATTGTATATTGAAGCCCAAGGTCTAAACTTTCTCTAAATTAAACGAGAACATATTTGCTCTTTTCTTTTGATAAAAGATAAATTCAAAGCTCAAAAATACTAATGTCATGAAATCCTTAAAACAGCACGTAACTATTCTTTTGTGATTTTCAGTTTCCTATCAAGTGAAATTAACTAAAAAAATGAGAAAAAATAACTATTAAAATTAAACCTAAGAGAATATTTCAATGCTAAAATATGTTAGAAGAAAAGGGAGGATAAAAATTAGGCAACAACAGCATATTCCCTAGGGGCGACGCGAAAAATTGAAACTTAATAGAGTTGTAAGAACCCAAACGAAGGCTTCGAGCTTATGGAGTATGGACTCTGATTCCTACAAACTTATCTTGGCACTTTAAATCCTGTATGGACTCTGATTCTTCCGTCGGAAAAGGTTCAAATACCCCCCTAAACTTTACGATAAGGTCTATATATAACTCTCGTTAAAAGTTTGACCCATATCCAACCTTACCGTTACACTATTGGCCCAGATATCCCATGGACTTTAAACGGAGCCAAATACCCCCCTGAACTTTACGATAAGGTCTATATATAACTCTCGTTTTTTTAACAAAATATTTTTAAAAAAAAAATATATTTATAAAAACTGAAAATATTTTATTGAAAATAATTTCTTCAGTTCTTAGAAAACGAAAATATTTTGTTAAAAAATAATTTTTTTCTGTTTTTACAATAAAAAAAAACATTTTTTACAAATTTGTTTTTCCAGTTTTTACAAAAAAAAAAAAATCTTTAAAAAAACTGAAAAATGAAGAAAAAAAATATTTTTCGAAAGCGACAATAATTTGTTGAAAATATTTTATTCAGTTTTTAAAAAACGAAAATATTTTGTTAAAAATTGAAAATGTTCTAATTCCTCTGTTTTTACATTTTTTTTCCAGTTTTGACAAAAAAAATATTTTGTTAAAAAAATAATTTTTGTAATTTTTTTTAAAGTTTCACAAAGAGAAATTTCTTTTTCTTTTGGAAATGTTCTAATTTCTTTTTGTAAAACTTTAAAAAAATTACAAAAATCGTTTTTTTAACAAAATATTTTTTTTGTAAAAATATATTTGCAAAAACTGAAAAAAATGTAAAAAAAGAGGAATTCGTTTTTTAAAAAATGAATAAAATATTTTCAACAAATTATTTTCGCTTTTGAAAAATATTTTTTTTTCTTCATTCTTTAGTTTTTTTAAAGATTTTTTTTGTAAAAATTGGAAAAACAAATTTGTAAAAACTGTTTTTTGTTGTTGTAAAAACAGGAAAAAAAATTCGTTTTTTAAGAACTGAAGAAATTATTTTCAACAAATAATTTTTAGTTTTTTCAAATATGTTTTTACAAAAAAAAAATATTTTGTTAAAAAAACAAGGGTTATATATAAACCTTATCATAAAGTCCAGGGGGTATCCGGGCCAATAGTGTAACGGCAAGGTTGGATATGGGTCAAACTTTTAACGAGAGTTATATATAGACCTTATCGTAAAGTTTAGGGGGTATTTGGACCTTTTCTGTTCTTCCATTAGAGATCCGTGAAATACGATATGGTCTTATGTTTTGTTAACAGGTACACAGCACTTTTGCTTATCTTGGTGACCAAGAGTTTCTAAAGAATGATATTCGTGTAAAAGCTGACCTTGATGCTCTAGGTGCTCTAGGCGATGCTGGTTGGTACAGTATTCGCGCAATCTTGTGGACTACTGATTACGAATTGCCCAAAACTGTGACAGCTCTGCCTGATCCAGAATTAAATGAAGCTGGAGTTATCCTATCCTGTGGTGCTTCTTTGAGTTGGAAAGACGGAAGGGTAGCAACTTTCTATTGTTCGTTTTTAGCCAATTTGGCCATGGATATCGTTGCCAATGGATCCACAGGAAATTTGCGGGTGCATGACTTTGTAATTCCGTTTCAAGAAAATGTTGCTCCATTTTACACGGTGGAAAGTTCGAGGTTTGGTGAACTTTCTACATCGATTCATCCTGCACCAAGTGAGCAAATAGTAAGCACTGATCTCCCTCAAGAGGCTCTCATGATAAGAGAGTTCTCTAACCTGGTTGGAAGTATCAAAGGGAAAGGTTGTAAACCTGAGAAGAAGTGGCCAACAATTAGTAGAAAAACACAACTTGTGGTGGATGCTGTTAAGGCGTCAATTGACAAGGGTTTTGAGCCTGTTGAGGTTGTCTATTAGCTGGTCTGCTATGATGTTCTCTGTGAAATCGAATGGTGTCCTATGTTGTAACTGAATGCTGTATTACCTGTTGTATTTCTGAATAAAGGCCTTATGTGGCTTCTTCAATTGAAGTCTCATTAGTGCTATTTGTTCACAATGTAGAATTGTATTACTATTAAACTTGAATTGAGTCTTTAAAATGGTTAGTAATATGTATTGTCAGCACCATGGAGTACTAGGGAAAGAGTCTATTTTGGTAAAGATCTTCTATATCCAACTTGAACTCTCCGCATGCGTTCAACTTGGATGATTTACTAATTCTGGTATTTCATCTCGATCTACTTGCTCTTTTTTTGCTTTCCTCTTGTTGCTTGTTGGTAATAGGTGAATTTGACTATAATCACACCTTAAATAATCACATTTTTATGTTGTTTTGATGATATATATGATGAC
>MU683904.1:0-65182 GCA_026770625.1 Nicotiana glauca
AAATGTACGTTGGTGCTCGGCAAGTATGGTCGGGTGCTAGTCATGGCCCTCCAGTTTGGGTCGTGACAGAAACACAGAATTGAAGGTTAACACTATAAATGACATATCAGGTCATTGGAACTGGCCAACACTCTGCCCCATACAACATAATCGGTCTGACAACTGCTTTGTAGAACTTACCTTTAAGTTTTGGTGGCGCATTCTTATCACAACAAAACACCAAAAGCAAGCCTCCATTTCATCTACCCCGCCCCAATACGATGTGTAACATCCTCTTGATATACCATTCCCTTGAATAACTGGCCCAACGTATTTAAAACTTTCTATCCAAGGGATGACTTGAGAATCAATTCTCACGTCTTCATCCACTACCTGAGTCGCACCACTGAACTTGTACTCCAAGTAGTCTTTCTTAGTCCTGCTCAATTAGAAATGAGAGCTTTTCGTTAATTAGAAAGTACTCCCTCCGTGTCATATTATGTGAGGTAATTTGACTTGGCACGGGGTTTAACAAAAAAGACGAAGACTTTTGAAACTTGTGGTCTTAAAAGCTTAAGGGTTAAAAATTTTATGGGGCCATGACATTTGTGTGGCTATAAAAGCTTCTTATTAAGGGTAAATCGGTAAAACGAAAGATTTTAAAATTGAATTGTTTCCAAATTTAGAAATTTGCCATTTGTTTTGGAACAGACTAAAAAGAAAAGTACCTCATATAATATAAAACGAAGGGAGTATAAGTTAATACGTTACTTTCGTGTCCTTGGTATTTCATTTTAGCTCTTTGAAAATGTATTTAAATTGTTAAGGCATATTGTAACGACCCGGCCGGTCGTTTTTGGAATTTATAACTCGATCCCCTATTTACTACTTTCCCCAAGTATATTTATCCCAACTAAATTTGCCGAGATGTTCGGTTTGAGTTTCAAAGAGTTTTGGGACACTTAGTCTCTAAATGAGAGCTTAAGTGTTGGAAAGTTGTCTATAGTTAGAACAGTGTGAAGATGGCCTTGGAACGAAAATCCGATGGTTCGATAGATTCGTTAGGTGAGTTCGGGGTTGGTAGCGTGTCCGGAATGTGTTTTGGAGGTCCGTAGCTAATTTACGCTTTAAATGCCGAAAGTTGGAATTTTGAAGTTTCCGGTCCGATAGTGAGATTTTGATCCGAGGTTCAGAATGGAATTCTGGAAGTTACAGTAGCTCCTTCATGTCATTTGGGATGTGTGTGCAAAATTCCAGGTCATTCGGACGTATTTTGGTTAGGTTTTTTATCGAAAGCGTATTTTGACTGAAATTGAAGTTCTTAGGCTTAAATCCTTGATTAATTTGAGTTTTCAACGTTGTTTTAGGTGGTTTAGGGATTGGTACAAGTTTGAATGATGTTATGGGATATGCTTGTAGGTTTGGTTGAAGTCCCAGAGGCCTCGAATGCATTTCGGATGCTCAACGGGGCATTTTGGAGTTGTTTTAAATTGCAGAAATCTGAGTCTAGCAGTTACATACTTTTTCTTCTTCACGATCGCGGCTCCTTTCTCGCGATCGCGTAATGTAATCTTGGAGGAGGACAAGTTTTTTCTTCGCGTTCGCGTTCAATTTCCCCGCGTTCGCGAAGCCCTGTCATTTCCTCCTTCGCATTCGCAGCCAACCCTCGCGTTCGCGTAGTGTTATTTACCGCTGAGGGTTGTGCCTATTTTTCTTCATCGCATTCGTATGACATGTCTCGTATTTGCGAAGCTTTGCCAGTCCAAGCCTTCGCATTCGCATACTGTTCCTCGCATTTGCGAAGATCAATTTAGCAACCTTCATTTTCCTTCTTCGCGAACGCGTGACTTCCTCCGCATTCGCGATACATTAATTACCTGGGCAGTTGTAAGCATTTCAAAAACCGAGGGTTTAGCCATTTTTGCCAAAACCCAAGCTTGAGAGCTCGGATTTGTGGGAGATTTCTAGGGTTTTTCAGAGACATATATTGGGTAATGATTCTAAACTCCTTTTCACTTGTAACCCACTAATCTAAGCGTGAATTCCTCCATTAATTTCAGATTTTGAATGAAAAATTGATAAAAATTCATAGACTGAATTATTGAGTTTTGAGTGGGTGTTTGGCCTCCAATTTGGGAGATTTCTATATGGGTAGACTCGTGAGAGTACGAGGATTCTAAAAATGTTAATTTCATCAGATTAAGAGACGTTGTCTTGAGGGGCATTTTTGCCATTTGACCTAATTTCGCGTCTTAGCTATGAATTCAATCGTAGAATCGGTTGCTTGAGATGTTATTTATGATATGTAATAGAATTGAATAGTTTTGGGCCATTTGGAGTCGGATACTCATGGCAAACGGGTCGTTTCGAGTTGATTTTTGAGCTGGTTCAAGGTAAGTGGCTTGTCTAAACTTGTGTGGGGGACTTTTCCCCTTAGGATTGATATTGTGGTAATTGAAATACCTCGTACATGAGGTAGCGAGCGCGCATTTGTGCTAATTGTTGGAAATCCGATTTTTCTATAAAATAGCCTTGAATTGTGTTCCTCCATCCCTTGTTCACACTGTTTGGGTATTAAACCTACTGTAGCTTAGAGAAGCATATCTACGTGACTAAATTGCTTTATCTGTCTTAACTACATTAATTGTACTAGGTGAACCATGCTAGGTTAGGATTACCTGCTTCACTTTTATATGAAATTGATTGGGTTGAATTTTGTTGTTGCTGTGTATTTACTTTGGGACTACAGAACGGTATTCCGGGAGATCCCCTTGCACTTTATTGTGGGACTACGGGACGGTATCCCGGGAGCTCCCCTGTATGTTTACTTTGGGACTATGGAATTGCATTCCGGGAGATCCCCCTGCACTTTATGAGTTGGACTACGGGATTACACCCGGGAGATCCGCTGGACACGATATTTATATTTGGGAACTAGAGGACGGTATCCTGGGAAATCCCCGGTTGTTATCTTGGAGTTGAGTTATGTTCATTTATTGTGTTTTTCTTGCCTTTGTAATAGATGCTGTTGTCCATTATATCATGTGTTATTTCCTTACACTATCATTTCATAATGTTAAACTTGTATCTTATTTAACCTCAGTAAGGCCCTGACCTTCCTCGTCACTACCCAACCGAGGTTAGGCTTGGCACTTACTGAGTACCGCTATGGTGTAATCATGCCCTTTTTGCGCATGTTTTTCATGTGTATATCCAGGTATTGCTGCACAGACTTACCATCTTTGAGGCAGGGAGGGCTTTGGAGACTTTGAGGTACATCTGTCGCGTCCGCAGACCGAAGAATTTCCATCTTTATTCTATCTTGTATTGTTAGCACTTCTATCATTTTGTTGATGTAGACATTTCGGAGTTAGAGCATTTTCACTATATTTCTCTCAGCTTTTGTTCCCCTAAGTTTCCAGGTTTTGGAATAGTATTGTAGAAGGTTGAGATATTGTGCTGTATGTGCCGAGTTGCATTTTACATTTTGTTTCCATTTTGTTAAATTTTGTCTTTAAGTTATAACTTCCGCAAGGTTTCAATTATTTTTCCACACTTGTTAGGCTTACCAAGTCGTAGGTACTAGGTGCCGTCACGACAGTTCACGGAGGGTAAACTGGGGTCGTGACAAGTTGGTATCAGAGCTTTAGGTTCATTGAAGTCACGAAACATAGCCCAGTTTATTAGAGTCTCGCTGATCGGTACGGAGACGTCTGTACTTATCTATGAGAGGCTATGTAACTGTTAGGAAAAATTCCACTTCATTTGATTTCCTTGTCGTGCGAGATTTTGATATCACAACTAAACTTCTATCTTTCTATTCTCTCACAGATGGTGAGGACACGCACTACCCGATAGGATCAGGTACCCGCGTCCCTTACTGCCACCGTCAGATGCCGAGGCCGGGGTGGAGGTCGTGGAGGCGCTCGTGGTGCAGCCAGAGCACCCGCGCGAGCTGCCGCCGAGGTACCACCAGCAGTACCAGCCGGAGTCCAGACACCTGATACATCTGCCTCTACTACTCCAGCACTCCAAGAGACTTTAGCATAGTTTATGAGTATGTACACCACTTCTGCTCAGGCAAGGTTGCTTCCCCTTCCTGCAGCCATATCCCAGGCCGGGGGAGGTGTATAGACTCCTACCGCCCACACTCTTGAGAAGTGAGTGCATGTTGAGTAGGCCCAAAATATTATACCTGCGCCGCCTGCAGCACCAGTTTAGCCCGAGGATAGGGCAGGGGCTTCAAAGGATGAGCAGCGGAGACTTGAGAGGTTCAAGAAATATGCTCCTTCGGTATACAGTGGGTTCGCATCAGAGGATGCCTTGGGATTTCTGGAGAAGTGCTACCGTATTCTCCGCACCATGGGCATATCAGGATCGAGTGGGGTTTCCTTCACTACTTTCCAGCTTTGAGGAGCCGCCTATCAGCGGTGGCGTGCTTATGAGTTAGACAGTCCGGATGAGGCAGCTTCCCTGACTTGGGCCCAGTTTTTAGATATGTTCATGAGGGAGTCTGTTCCCCAGAGTATTAGGGATGCCTGGCACGTGGAGTTTGAGCGTTTGCTCCAGGGTACTATGACTGTCTCGGAATATGCTGTCCGTTACATTGACTTGGCTAGACATGCCCTAGCCTTGGTTTCTACGGTCCGCGAGAAGGTTCGCTGATTCATTGAGAGTCTTATTCCTAGCATGGCTCGTGAGTTAGAGACGGATGTGTCTTATCAGCAGGTCGTGAGCATTGCTAGGAGGACTGAGGTTGTGCATGCTAGGGACATAGAGGAGAGGGACGCCAAGAGGTCTCGAGAGTCTAACCATTTTTTTTGTGCCTGTGCCCTAGCTGTAGGTCATCATGGTAGGGGTCATATGTGTCACCCCATTCATTCAGCTCTTCCAGCATCCAGTGATATTCCAGCTCCACCTAGGCCTCAGGAGCCTTATTAACCTCTAGTCTCTAGTGCGCCTCCTGCACGTGGTGCTTCCAGTGGTCAGTCCAGCAGACCTGGCCCGAGCCAGTCTCAGCCGCCACGTCCTCCCAGAGCTTTTTTTGAGTGTGGTGACACACGCCACATGGTGAGAGATTGCCCCAGACTCAAGAGGGGTACACTTTCGCAGGCCCCTCAGCCACAACAGGCCTCACAGAGCTCTCAAGCTATAGTTCCAGCACCAGCTGCCACTCTACCGGCCCAGCCAGCTAGAGGTGGAGGTAGGGGAGGTAGAGGTCGCCCTCGAGGGGGAGGCCATGCCATATATTATGCCCTTCCATGCCGTATTGAGGCCGCCGCCTCTGATTGTGTCATCACAGGTACTATCTTGGTTTGCCACAGAGATGCATCAGTTCTATTCGATCTAGGCTCCACTTACTATTATGAGTCTTCTTATTTTTCTCTGCATTTGGGAGTACCTCGGGATTCTTTGAGTTCCCCAATTTATGTTTCTACTCCTGTGGGAGATTCTCTTGTTGTGGACCGCGTTTACTAATCATGTTTGGTTATTCTTGGTAGTTTTCAGACCAGGGCTGACTTATTATTGCTCAACACGGTTGATTTTTATATTAGTTTGGGCATGGACTGGTTGTCGCCCCATTATGCTGTTCTTGATTACCACGCCAAAACCGTGATGCTGGCCATGCTAGGTGTACCATATTTTGAGTGGAGGGGTGCCTTAGGTTACACTCCCAGTAGAGTTATTTCTTTCATTAAGGCTCAACGTATGGTTAAAAAAGGTTGTGATGCGTACTTAGCTTATGTGAGAAATGCCAGTATGGATACACCTTTTTTTGATTCAGTCCCAGTAGTACAAGATTTCCCCGATGTGTTTCCAGCTGATCTTCTGGGCATGCCACCTGATAGGGACGTTGATTTTGGCATTGATTTGTTGCCGGGCACTCAGGCCATCTCTATCCCTCCGTACCGTATGGCTCCTCCTAAGTTGAAGGAGCAATTGTAGGAATTACTTGATAAAGGTTTTATTCGGCCCACTGTATCACCTTGGGGTACTCCTGTGTTATTTATGAAGTAGAAGGATGGTTCTATGCACATGTGTATTGATTACCGCCAGTTGAACAAGGTTACAGTGAAGAACCGTTATCCTTTGTCTCATATTAATGATATGTTTGACCAGCTTCAGGGCGCATGGGTGTTTTCTAAGATTGATTTTTGCTCAGGTTACCATCAGTTGAGGATTCGGGAGCCAGATATCCCGAAGACTGCCTTCAGGAATCGGTATCGTCATTACGAGTTCCTTGTTATGTCTTTTGGGCTGACCAATGCCTCAACAGCCTTCATGCACCTGATGCATATTGTATTCCGGCCATATCTTGACTCTTTTGTCATTGTCTTTATTGATGATATTCTGGTATATTCCTGGAGTCGCGAAGATCACGAGCAGAACCCGAGGACAGTGCTTCAAACTCTGAGGGAAAAGAGATTATATGCAAAGTTTTCAAATATGAGTTTTGGTTGGATTCTGTGGCATTTTTAGGTCACGTGGTATCGGGTGAGGGCATTCGGGTGGATTCAAAGAAGGTAGAGGCAGTGCAGAGTTGGCCCAGACCATCCCAAGCTACAGAATTTCCAATTTCCTTAGCTTGGCGGGCTACTACCATTGTTTTGTGGAGGAGTTTTCATCGATTGCAGCCCTATGACTAGATTGACCCAGAAGGATGCTCCATTTTAGTGGATAGAGGACTGTGAGGCGAGCTTTCAGAAGCTCAAGACAGCCCTAACTACAGCCCCAGTTTTGATATTTCCTACCGGTTCCTGGTCTTATACTGTCTATTATGAAGCCTCGAGAGTTGGCCTTGGAGTGATATTGATGCAGGACGGTAGGGTGATTGCCTACGCATCCAGACAATTGAAGATATACGAGAAGAATTATCATGTCCATGATCTTGAGTTAGTTGTCATTGTTCATGCCTTGAAGATTTGGCATCATTACTTGTACGGTGTGCCTTGTGAGATATATACTCATCACCGGAGTTTGCAGCATATGTTCAAGCAGAAGGATCTTAATTTGCGTTGGAGGAGATGGCTAAAGTTGTTGAAGGATTATGACATCACTATCTTGTAACATCCGAGTAAGGCCAATGTGATGGCCTATGATTTATGCCATCGGGCAGAGAGTTTGGAGAGTTTGGCTTATTTACCAGTAGCAGAGAGGCCTATGGCGATGGATGTTCAGGCCCTAGCCAGCCAGTTTGTGAGATTGGATCTTTCAGAGCCCAGATAGGTTCTAGCTTGTGTGGTCTCTTGATCTTCCTTGTTTGATCATATCAGGGAGCGTCAGTATGATGGACCTCATTTGCTTGTCCTCAAGGACAAGGTGTTGCATGGCGATGCTCGAGATGTAAGAATTGGTGATGACGGAGTATTAAGGATGTTGGGTCGAGTTTGTGTACCCAATGTCGATGGGCTTCAAGAGTTGATTCTAGAAGAGGCCCACAGTTCGCGGCATTCTATTCATCCGAGTGTCGCGAAGATGTATCAGAATTTGAGGCAGCACTACTAGTGGAGGCGGATGAAGAAGAATATAGTTGGGTTTGTATCTTTGTGCCTTAATTGTCAGCAGGTGAAGTATGAGCACCAGAGACCAGGTAGATTGCTTCAGCAGATAGAGATTCCGGAGTGGAAGTGGGAGCGGATCACCTAGACTTCGCATCTGGAATTCCACACACTTTGAAAAAGTTCGATGCCATTTGGGTTATTGTGGATCGGCTAACCAAGTCTGTGCATTTCATCCCTGTGTATGACCTATTCCTCGGAGCGGTTGTCGGAGATTTATATTCGGGAGATTATCTGTCTGCATGGTATTCTAGTTTCCATTATTTCAGACAGAGGTATTCAGTTCACATCGCGGTTCTGGAGAGCCGTACAACATGAGTTGGGTACTCGGGTGGAGTTGAGCATAGCATTCACCCTCAGACGGACGGACAGTCTGAGCGCACTATTCAGATTCTAGATGATATGCTCCGTGCGTGCGTGATTGAGTTTGGAGGTTCTTGGGATCAGTTCTTGCCATTAGCATAGTTTGCCTACAACAACAGCTATCAGTCCAACATTCAGATGGCACTATACGAGGCCTTATATAATAGGCGATGTAGATCTTCGGTAGGTTGGTTCGAGCCGGGTGACGCCAGTTTACTAGGCACAGATTTGGTTCAGGATGCTTTGGAGAGAGTCAAGGTGATTCAGGATAGACTCCGTACAGCCCAGTCCAGGCAGAAGAGTTACACGGACCGAAAGGTTTGCGATGTTTCCTATATGGTTGGAGAGCGGGTTCTACTTTGGGTTTCGCCTATGAAGGGCGTTATGAGATTTGGGAAGAAAGGGAAGTTGAGACCGAGGTTTATTGGCCCTTTTGAGATATTGAGGCGAGTTGGGGAGGTTGCCTATGAGCTTGCCTTACCTCCCAGCTTGGTAGGGGTTCATTCCATATTTCATGTTTTGATGCTCCGGAGGTATCGCGGTGATCTGTCGCACGTGTTGGATTTCAGCTCAGTCTAGTTAGAGAAAGATCTATCTTATGTTGAGGAGCCAGTGGCAATATTGGACAAGCAGATCAGGAAACTGAGGTCAAAGAACATTGCATCCGTGAAGGTTCAATGGCGGGGTCAGCCGATCGAGGAAGCGACCTGGGAGACCGAGCAGGATATGCGCAGCCAGTACCCTCATATTTTCACTACTTCAGGTATTTTTTTGTACTCATTCGAGGACAAACAAATGTTTAAGTGTGGGAAGGTGTAATGACCCGGCCGGTCATTTTTAGAATTTATGCCCCGATCCCCTATTTACTACTTTCCCCAAGTTCATTTCTACTATTTTAATTTGCCGGGATGTTCGATTTTGAGTTTTTGAGAGTTTTGGGAGACTTAGTCCCTAAATGAGAGCTTAAGTATTGGAAAATTATCTATAGTAAGAACAGTGTAAAGACGGCCTCAGAACGGAAATCAGATGGTTCCGTTAGCTTCGTTAGGTGATTTCGGGGTTGGGAGCGTGTTCGGAATGTATTTTCGAGGTCCGTAGCTAATTTAGGCTTGAAATGCCGAAAGTTGGAATTTTGAAGTTTCCAGTCCGATAGTGAGATTTTGATCCAAGGTTCAGAATGAAATTTCGGAAGTTGCAGTAGCTATGTCATGTCATTTGGGATGTATGTACAAAATTTCAGGTCATTCAGACGTGTTTTTGTTAGGTTTTTTAACGAAAGAGTATTTTGAGGGAAATTGAAGTTCTTAGGCTTAAATCCTTGATTAATTCGAGTTTCCGATGTTGTTTTAGGTGCTTTAAGGATTGGTAAAAGTTTGAATGATGTTATAGGATACGTCCGTAGGTTTGCATGAAGTCCCGGAGACCTCGGGTAAGTCTCGGATGCTCAACGGGGCATTTTGGAGTTGTTTTAAATTGCAGAAATCTAAGTCCAGCAGTTGCAGACTTTTTCTTCTTCGCGATCGAGGCCCCTTTCTCGCGATCACGTAGTGTAATCTTGGAGGAGTACTAGTTTCGTCTTCGCGTTCGCATTCAATTTCACCATGTTCGCGAAGCCCTATCATTTCCTCCTTCGCATTCGCAGCCAGCCCTCGCGTTCGCGTAGTGTTATTTAACGCTGAGGGTTATGCCTATTTTTATTCATCGCGCTCGCATGACATGTCTCTTGTTCGTGTAGCTTTGCCAGTCCAAGCCTTTGCGTTCGCGTACTGTTCCTCGCGTTATCGAAGAGCAATTTAGCAGCCTTCATTTTTCCTTCTTCGCGAACATGTGACTTCCTCCGCGTTCACGATACATTAATTACCTGGGCAGTTATAAACATTTCAAAACTGAGGGTTTAGCCATTTTTGCCAAAACTCAAGCTTGAGAGCTCGGATTTGAGGGAGATTTCGAGGGTTTTTCACATACATTTATTGGGTAACGATTCTAAACTCCTTTTCACTTGTAACCCACTAATCTAAGCGTGAATTCCTCCTTTAATTTCGGATTTTGAATGAAAAATTGATAAAACTTCATAGACCGAATTATTGAGTTTTGAGTGGGTGTTTGACCTCTGATTTGAGAGATTTTTATATGGGTAGACTCGTGAGAGTACGAGGGTTCTTAAAATATTAATTTCATCCAATTCCGAGACGTTGTCCTAAGGAGCGTTTTGGTCATTTTACCTAATTTCGCGTCTTAGCTTTGAATTAAATCGTAGAATCAGTTGCTTGAGATGTTATTTATGATATGTAATTGAATTGAATAGATTTGGGATATTTGGAGTCGGATACTCGTGGCAAACGTGTGGTTTTGAGTTGATTTTGGAGCCGGTTCGAGGTAAGTGGCTTGTCTAACCTTATGTTGGGGACTTTTCCCCTTAGGATTGATATTGTGGTAATTAAAATGCCTCACGCATGAGGTGACGAGCACGCACTTTTGCTAATAATTGAAAATCTGGTTTTTCTTTAAAAATAGCCTTGAATTGTGTTCCTCCTTCCCTTGTTTACACTTTTTGGGTATTAAACATGTTGTAGCTTAGAGAAGCATGTCTACGTGACTAAATTGCTTTATCTGTCTTAACTGCCTTAATTGTACTATGTGAACCATCTAGGTTAGGATTACCTACTTCACTTTGATATGAAATTGATTGGGTTGAATTTTGTTGTTGTTGTTGTGTATTTATTTTGGGACTACGAAACGGTATTCCGGGAGATCCCCCTGTACTTTATTTGGGACTACGGGACGTTATCCCGGGAACTCCCCTGTATGTTTACTTTGGGACTACGGAATAGCATCCCAGGAGATCCCCCTGCACCTTATGAGTTAGACTACGAGACTGCACCCGGGAGATCCATTAGACACGATATTTATATTTGGGGACTATAGGGCGGTATCCTGGGAGATCCCCGGTTGTTATCTCGGAGTTGAGTTATGTTATTTTATTGTGTTTTGCATGCCTTTGTAATAGATGTTGTTGTCCTTTATATCATGTGTTATTTAATTACACTGTCATTTCACACAGTTAAATCTGTATCTTATTTAACCTCAGTAGGCCCATGACCTTCATTATCACTACCCAACACAGGTTAGGCTTGGCACTTACTGAGTACCGCTGTGGTGTACTCATGCCCTTTCTGCGCATGTTTTTCATGTGCAGATCCAGGTACTGCTGCATGGACTTACCATCCTTGAGGTAGGGAGAGCTTTGGAGACTTTGAGGAACATCTGCCGCATCCGCAGATCGAAAAGTCTCCATCTTTATTCTATCTTGTAGTATTAGCCCTTCTATCATTTTGTTGATGTAGACATTCCGGAGTTAGAGCATTTTTACTATATTTCTCTCAGCTTGTGTTCCTGTAAGTTTTCGGGTTTTGGGATATTATTGTAAAAAGTTGAGATATTGTGTTGTATGTGCCGAGTGGCATTTTACATTTCGTTTTCATTTTGTTAAATTTTCGCTTTAAGTTATAACTTTTCCAAGGTTTCAATTGTTTTCCCACACTTGTTAGGCTTACCTACTCGTAGGGACTAGGTACTATCACAACAGTTCACGAAGGGCGAACTGGGATCGTGACACCAATCAACCTGGCAATACATATTTGACCGACTAACATGATGTATATGTAAAAGCAAGTAATCTGTATTGTTGAAAAGGGATGTTTCTTTTCCCCTTTTCTCCTTTTTTGGGGGTTTACTTTTATTAGTTTAGTTTGCAAACTATTACAAATTCTAAAATACGCTTAGTAGCTGCTCTAACATGCATGGGTGAAGCCACATGGTCACAAGGATGGTCAATTGACCACTCTTCGTCGAAAAATTACACTATGTATATCGATAAAATATTATGTTATTTTAAAGGTATATAGCACATATTGAACACCCATTGTCGAGAATTTTTTTCACTTCGTTAAAATTTGAACACCCTTAGAGTAATTCCTAGCTTTCCCACTGCTAACACGTGAATAAAAATTAAAGATTCTTGTCTGTTAAAGAACATTAGATAATGGAGCAAATGAAGACCAAGAATCAAAGTATTTCATCATCAAAGTGGATAAACTCTTCTACTTTAAGCGTCAACATAATTATGTGTACCAAATTTCAGTACAGAATACAGTTTAAATAAATAAATAAAGCCCTCTACATCCCCCACAACTGCGGTTTATCAAATGTATAAGGAAGAAAAGAGATAAAGAGGGCCAAACAGAGGCGGAGGCAGGGGGCGCAAGGGTGTTCACCCGAATACCCTTCGTCGAAAAATTACACTGTATATATAAGTCAAAATCTATTTTTTATCTCTATATATTAAGTTTTGAACACCCTTGACACAAGGCAAATGTTTGGCTCAGTGGTTAAGGGTGTTCAAAATGTGTAGAAGATCCCAGGTTCGATTTCTGTGAGCTGCAATCTAATTATTTTTGAACACCCTTAGTATATATCCTGCCTCCGCCACTAGGGCCAAAAGCAATAGCTGTTAGAGATATATATAGTCAGAAAATGCATTCCTTAATTTCCTCAATATCATATGATATTCAAGGTTTCATTAAAGTTTTCTTTATATTATTCAGAACTTCGTCCGCATCAACTCTCCATGCAACTGAAACTGGGGAACACTCTGTCCACGGACGAGTAACAAAGGGTCAAGAAAGAAACTGAGGGAAGGTGGGTTAAGAACATATTGCGCGTCCAAAAACAATGTAAGAAGCAATAACAATAACAACAAACCCAGTATAATCCCACAAGTGGGATCTGAGAAGGGTAATGTGTGTACCTTGTGAATGTAGAGAGGTTGCTTCCGATAGACTCACAGTTCAAGAAACGGTGACAAGGAAATGTAAGAATAGAAGACGAGTACCATAAAAGCCGTGTGACTTTACATGAAAATCTCTGTAAAATTTGCACATGTTGCGCAAAAATTTAGCATGTTTTACTTCGGATTGCCTCAGTTCTTCAAGGTCAGCATCTGAAACAAGAAAAAAGGAAAATATGAAGTCTGAACTGAAAACTAAAATACATCTACACTTAAAGGTGGAAAACAAGAAGAGTTTGGAAAATCTGAGTCCTAAACAAACGGTTACCTGTCATTTTGACATGTGTGTTAATGTTGATACCAACATCATCAATATTTGCTCCTGAGGTAAACACAATATCTGCAGCCTCTGGATCCCCATATATCTGCATTGTCGGAACACTTTCTAAATGAGATAATCAAATAATACAAATATTTCTGATGGCACAGATATAAACATGATCAGTAGGCAGATACTAATTACACTCTCTCGCATTCTGATTCTGTAGTTTACTATACATGATTATATACCAAAAGCATTGATCATAAACTCTCTCGAGAAATCGAGACATAGCAAAGAGACAACCGATAATCCAACAAGTATTCTCCAAATATAATGCCTAAAGTTATTCTAAAATATAAGGAAAACACTGTCCGACAGTAGTTACAGTACTAAACTAACAATGAGAGGACAGCCGGTGCACTAAGCTCTCACTATGTGCGAGATCCGAGGAAGGGCCGGACCACAAGGGTCTATTATATGCAGCCTTATCCTGCATTTCTGCAAGAGGTTGTTTTCACGGCTCGAACTTATGGAGGTTGTTTGCACGGCTCGAACCCGTGACCTCCTAGTCACAAGGTAGCAATTTTTTCGGTTATTCCAAGGCTCCCGTTGTATGCAGCCTTTACCATGCATTTATGCAAGAAGCCATTTCCACGGCTCGAACACGCGACCTCATGGTCACATGGCAGCAACTTTACCAGTTACGCCAAGGCTCGATGAGCTTAAGGAAAAAAAAAGTTTTAGATAGTCCTATGAATTAGGGGTTCAAACAACTATGAGATATGCTGACATGTTTTGCACATTGTCAATATCAATTTACTTATAAACGGTTTAATGTGAAGTCAAACCAAAGGGGAAAGAAGATTATGCACATTTGCATCTGGAGCAGGATTAACACTTCCCAAAGCAAAGAAGGAACCACCAAGTATTACCACCCTCTTCGCCTTGCTTGCAAAGATTGAGTCCCTCTTAACAGCCTAAACAGAAATATAACAACTAAAATGTTGCAAACGAAAAGCAAAAAAAACAAAGATTTCTAATTCTTTTGAGATACAACTCACCAAAGCCAGATTAGTCAGTGGTCCTAGTGCAAGTATAGATACTTCAGAAGGATATTCGGATACTTTATGGACAAGAAATTTGGATGCAGATTTCTCAATTTTCGTAGAATTTGGTGCAGGTAAGCGTAAGTTGCCTAAACCGTCTGAACCATGAACAAAGTCGCAACATGTGGCTCCCCTCTCTGTATAATAATTAATATCCAAGTCAGGTGATACCGCACTTGAGAAATATGGATCAGAAATAAACGCGGGATGCTTTGTGCACCGGATACAAAGAACTGATTAACTGGCCAAGCAAACAATGATCATAGCAGGAAAGATAAGCATAGAATTATAATTGCATATTTCCCTAGAAACCTGAAATATGATTAAGCTTTTGTAATTATACATAAACCTAATTACCTTCAAAGATTCAGGGCTACCCTCTGCCACTGGGATATCTGGATATCCTGCAGTCTCACACTATCCCTTTGCAAATTAAAAAGGTGACTGATCAAGATGTTGTTCTGAAGACATGAAAATGCTTAAATTCTGGATTAATGAAAACACATACGAAAATTAATGCATTTCTTGTAGCATCTTTTGTAGTAGCATTTCCAAATATGGTAGTTAAGCCTAAGATCTCAATTTCTGGAGTTTGGAATGCCATTAATATTGCCATGCTGTCATCTACATATCAACAAAACTCCACCCGCTGATTATCTTACAGAATAGCAAAGAGGAGAGTATCTTGAAAGTTTATATGAATTCAGGTATATTTTATACAACAATAACAACAGATTTAATGTGATCCCACAAATGGTATCTGGGGAAGGTAATATATTCGCAGACCTTATCCCTACCTTTAATAAGGTAAAGAGGATGTTTCCGGAAGACCCTCGGCTCAGAAAGATAAAGGAAAAATTCAGGTATCTTTTATGATATTAAAAAGGCATATGGTTTCAGTTTTTTCTATAATGAACTGTGTACATTTTCTACATTTCAGAGCGTTGTTTGGGTCAACAAGAAAGAGCTCTTCAAATTTCCCATTGATGCTCTCAAAAATGTTTCTTCCAAATTAAGAAAATCATCAAGAAAGGAACTCTCAAAATTTAAGAAGCATAAGGTTACAAACTCCTACCTTATAGTTATGTATAAGAAAACAATGCTAGCAAACTCTAATAGACAAACTAGTGGGCAGAACTATATCCTGGACAGCCAAGTTATTATCATATGCAGGGAGGCTTCAATTCATTAAGAGTGTTTTGTTCTCCATCCAAATCTACTGGGCTCAGATATTCATGCTGCCAAAGAAGATTACAAAGCTGATTGAGGCAATTTGCAGAAGCTTCTTATGGATAGGGGACAGCAATGTTTCAAAGAAACCACTACTAGCTTGGGAGAAAGTGTGCTAACCTAAATCAGCAGGAGAGTTTAATGTAATGAATATTAGTCTATGGAACAAAGCAGCGGTAAGCAAGCAATTCTGGAACCTCCGCAAAGAGAAGAACAAGTTATGGATGTTGGTACTACTGTGTTCAAATCAGAAAATCAGAGAAGTAGAAAAACATGCATTTGATAAACAAAATATAAAAATAATTCTGAGCCCACAATTTGCTTGTGTGTCCTTAAGAAATTTAATCCCCTCACTGTTGCCCAAGGTTATGGATTAGTTTCTCCCATGGTGGAACGGAATAACTATTCTGTAATACTGGCAATCGAAATAACAGAATTTTAGCGAACTCAACAAACAGAGCAAATCACACTTGACACTTATGTATATTTGAAAATAATGCGACAATATAGAAAAGAGGGGAGAAATTTCAGATTTTTCAGTGGTGGAAAATGAGGCTAAGTCTCTCTATTTATAGACAATGAAAGAGTGAGATGAAGAGGTGAAAACCAAGAGGTGCCTCTTCTATTTCTCATTCACACTCCTTAATAAAAGTGTGAGATGAAGAGGTGCAATCCAAGAGGTACCTCTTCTATTTCCGATTTACACCCCTTAATAGAAAACGCAACAATCCTCCACATGAATGGGGAATGACATATGTATAAAAACATGCATGAAAATAATGTGTGATTCGCAAGTAAAGATTAATCGCATCTGGATAAGTAGGTTTCCCTTTGAATTTTCCGTAGTGAACTTATGTCGGATATACTCGGTTAATCGGTAGATTTGATATATTTGAACCGTCGAACTTTGGTGTATACCTAGACAACTATAAGCCACACAATTAACCCTTAACCATCTTTGGTTCTCATTGTTGTGTTCATTTCAGCCATGAACACCACCTGGTTAATAAGTGTGTAGAGAACTGGCCTTATAAAATTCTCCTTGAAGCGACTTACACTTCACACTTACATAGATGATTCCTAAACGTGATATCCCGTAGATACACTATTGGATATACCCCGTATCAAACTTAGAAACCATCAAAAAGCCTTAACGTTTTATCCTTGGTACTAAACATTGTCTCATCATGAGAATGGACCAAAAAGAAATTTGATTTGACAATGTTGAACCGTCACTAATGACTTTGCTTGGTCTCCCTGAACCTAGATCTTGGGATATCCAGTCTTCTAGGTAGAGTTACCGCCGCAATGACTTGTCCTCAGCCATAGTCACATTCCCTTTGTTGATTTCTCAATCGCCTCTCTAGGTAGGCCATTTGTAAGTGGGTCTGATACATTATCTTTTGACTTTACATAGTCAATTGTGATAATTCCACTAGAGAGTAGTTGTCTAATAGTATTATGCCTTCGTCGAATGTGACAAGATTTTCCGTTATACGTAATGCTTCCAGCCCTTCCTATTGCTGCTTGACTGTCGCAATGTATGCATACATGTGCCACAGGTTTGGGACAAAATGGAATATCTTCTAAGAAATTTTGGAGACATTCAGCTTCTTCACCGGCCTTTTCTAAAGCTATAAACACATACTCCATTGTAGATCGGTCAATGCACATTTGTTTGGACGATTTCCAAGACATCGCTCCTCCACCGACTGTTTCAAATCGATTGAACCGGTGATCAAATTTGCATCACTATACCCTTCTATTATCACGGGATACTTATTGTAGTGCTAAGCATAATTGAAGTATATTTCAAATACTTCAAAACTCGTTTTATTGTCATGAAAGTTCATCGCAAACTTTCTTATGTCATATACTGGAATAGTATATTATAATAACATCTGAAATAATTTTCATCAGTTGTGGCCACACACCTTTAATATAAAAACTCATTTCGCAATCATTTTACCATTTTCAAACAATTGTATGATATATATTCATACGTCTATATGATATGCATGCTATAGCACTTTCATTCACGGAACAAATCCAACTTGCAATGAATTTTGACCATATTCATAGGTTGGTTTACCTCATTATAGACCAACCTATTAATACATTTGTTCATGGATGGTCTTGTCTATACAAAAACATACATAAGTATATTTCTATGAAAAATCACGACCTTCGAAGTGACATCCTTTCATAAAAGAACTAAATAACATAAATTTTCCAAGATAGAAATAATCTTTCGAGAAAGGCACATGACCAACTTCCGAATCTGTAGTTTCATCAACTAGTTTACTAAGACTGGATGACTGATGAATCCACCGACTACGATATCAATATCCACTAAAGATTTGTGGCATCCAAAAAGTATATCATGGAGTTCTTCTAAATAATATAGACATCAAGTCTAACATTAGCTTTTGTCATGCATAAGCTAAAAGCCCCCTCATTTTAAATATTTCATGTGCCCTTTCTATAAAATATCCTTCACATATAATCAATAATGACTACATGATTTGAAGCATTCTTAACATAAACACATTTGTTTATACTCATTAATTTTGAAACTATTTGACAATATCATTTGGTCAAATTGCGCATGCCATTATTTTGTGATTGTTTTAGTCCGTAAAGTGACTTAACAAGTCGAAACACCTTCTTTCTTTTTAGGAACAACGAACCCTTCAGGTTGTTCCATATAAATTTATTCCTCCATATCTCCATTTAAGAAGGTTATCTTTACGTCCATCTGATGGATTTCAAGGCCATACTCGGCGGCTAACGCTCTTACCATCCGAATAGATGTAATTCTCGTTACCGATGAGTATGTGTCAAAGTAATCAAGACCTTCTCGTTTTCTAAATCATTTAACAATTGATCTTACCTTATATTTGTCAATAATACCATCAACTTTTATTTCCCTTGTGAAAATCCATCCACTTAGAACGCAAAGGTTTATTTCCTGGAGGAAAATCAACCAATTCCCAAGTGTGATTACTTAATATAGATTCTATCTCATTATTGACTACCTCTTTCCAATATTGTGCTTCTGAGGAAGACAATATTTCTTTAAATGTTTGAGGCTCATTTTCTAACAAGAATGTTAGAAAATCTGGTCCAAAGGAAGTAGTTATCCTTTGACGTTCACTACATATTGGATTTCCTAATTCAACGTACTTTCATTTGCTTCTTCCGGAGTTCGCTTAGATATTTTACCAGACGACTCACATTCCTTTTTATACCGATAAATGTTCTTAAATAATTCAGCATTATCTGATTCGATTAGCATATTATTATGAATGTCGGAATTTTCTAATTTATGAATCAGAAAGATATGCCTTACTATTTGTTACATATCTTAAGAAAACGGAATCAGTGGTTTTTTATCAGATTTTATCTTTTTGGGTTTAAGAACTTGCACTTTACCCAAATACCCTCCCACACTTGAAAATATTTCAAGTTGGATTTTCTTCCTTTCTATTTTTCATATAGAATGGATTGTGTCTTGCTATGGGAAATGTGAATGAGTATTCGGTTAGTTGTAAGCATAGCTCCCCCCCTCCGGTAAACCAGAGCTTGTCAACTAGGCATTCATCCTCTCCTTTGACGTTCTATTTTTTTTTTTGCAATTCCATTAAAGTACGGTGTCTAAGGAGCAGCCATTTGGTGAATAATTTTATATTCCAACCAAATTTCTTCGAAAAGAGATTTATATTCGATGCCCCTATTACGTTGTTGAGCCAACCACAAGAACTGTTGTTTGTATTACAACAGAGCCAGAATTAATTAATGGTGAAATTTTTAATCTTCAAACCAATCCGACCCATTTACAATTAATAAACGAAGAAGTTTTTAATCTTCAAACCCAATAATAAATTGGAGTAGAAAATCACTAAGATTATAATTTTCAAAACGAGTACAAAGTCACTTAGACTTTAATTTCCGACAAATGAGTAGAAAGTCACGAAGACTTTAATATCAACAAACGAGTAAAAAATTACGCAGATTTAACACGAAGCAAGAGTAGAAAATCACGAAGATTTTAGTCTCCAAAATCATGAGGATTTTATCTCTTCAAATGGTTTTCCAACTAAACCATTATCATATTTAACTATTTCAATAGTTTGATATATTATTCTTATCAAACTAATATATGTATATCTTTACATATACTATATATTCATGATCTCACGAATACTTTAATTTTTAGTGTAAGCCTCATGCTTACAACCTTAAATACTTTTTAGTTTCGAATTTTCTTTTGTAACAAAAAAGAAAATTATTCAGAAAGAAGGTATACATAAGCACAATTTTGTGCACATCTATTAGTAAAGATCGTGCGGCAATACAATTTACTAAAAAATTATATCTAAACGTTATGACTTTTCCTGTTTTGCGGTGTACGCCCAACGTTACCATTATCATGTCAAGACATTTATGTGACTTGGAAATTATCATGGATTTCCACATGCTAACAGAACGATGAAACAAATTCAATGGACAAAATTTATTCAAACAGCCATGACATTAGTTTCAACAACGATATTCCACTTTGGTTGAAAATTCCATTGAACTCACACCGGTCCCTTTCCACTAATCACTGATTCATGGACCATTAGATATTGGTTTTCCACGTCAAAATAATTTTTATTATACTTTAGCAATCTTTAAATACTTATATTTGTGAATCCAATGTTAGTCAAGGCAATACTTTTGCCTTGTCTTCAAATCATGTAATAAACCAGTGATTGCCACGGTTATATTTTAAAAATATTCTTATGTTAATCTACTGTTGAAGTGAACACACCATATATTGGCGAGAAAGTGCATGAATAGGAGAAAGCTACACTTTCAATTCCATCACTTATTTCATCTTTCTCAGCAGTAACAAACAAATATTACCACACTGGTTCTCTTCTTTAACAACCGATTTTCATTAAATTCATTAAGATTGTTGGTATTACTGTGTTCAAAATCAGAAAATCAAAAGAGCGAAGAAACTACATTTGATAAACAAAATAGAAAAATAATTCCGAGCCCACAAGTTGCATGTGTATCCTTAAAGAATTTAATCCCCTCACTGTTGCCCAATGTTTTGGATTAATTCCTCCCAGGGTAGAATGGAATAACTATTCTGTAATATTGGCAATCAAAATTGCAGAATTTCAGCAAACTTAACAGACGGAGCAAAACACACTTGACACTTATGTTTTTTGGAAATAATGCAACAATATAGAAAAGAGGGGAGAAATTTCAGATTTTTCAGTGGTGGAAAATGAGGCTACATCTCTCTATTTATATACAATGAAAGGGTGAGATTAAGAGGTGCAAACCAAGAGGTGCCTCTTCTATTTCTCATTCACACCCCTTAATAAAAGGGTGAGATAAAAAGGTACAGTCCAAGAGGTGCGTCTTATATTTTCCATTCACACCGCTTAATAAAAAATGCAACAATCCTCTACAAGAATAGGAAATGATATATGTGTAAAAACATGCATGAAAATACTCTATGATTTGCAAGTAAGGATTAATCACATCTGGATAAGTAGGTTTCCCATTTAACTTTCCATAGTGAACTTATGTCGAATATACTCGGTCAATTGATATATTTGATATCCTTGAACCGTCAAACTTTGGTATATACCTAGACAACCATAAGTCACACAATCAACCCTTAACCGTCTCTGGTTGTCATTTTTGTGTTCGTTTCAGCCATGAACACCACCTGGTTAATAAGTGTATAGAGAACTAGCCTTACAGAATTCTCCTTGAAGCGGCTTACACTTCACACTTACATAGGTGATTCCTTAATGTGATATACCGTAGATACACTATTTGATATACACCATATTAAACATAAAAACCATTAAAAGGCCTTAAAGTTTTATCCTTGGTACTAAACATTGTCTCACCACGATAATGGACCAAAAAGAAATTTTATTTGACAATGTTGAACCGTCACTAATGACTTTGCTTGATCTCCTTGAACCTAGATTTTGGGATCTCCAGCCTTCTAGGTAGAGTTATCGCCACATTGACTTGTCCTCGGCCATAGTCACATTTTCTCAACCGCCTCTCTAGGTAGGTCTTTTGTAAGTAGATCCGATACATTATCTTTTGACTTTACATAGTCAATTGTGATAATTCCATTAGAGAGTACTTGTCTAACGGTATTATGCCTTCGTCGAATGTGACAAGACTTTCTGTTATGCATAACGCTCCCCGCCCTTCCTATTATTGATTGACTGTCGCAATGTATACACACAGGTGCCACAGGTTTTGGCCAAAATAGAATGTCTTCTAAGAAATTCTGAAGCCATTCAGCTTCTTCACCGGTCTTGTCTAAAGCTATAAACTTAGACTCCATTGTAGAGCGGTCAACGCACATTTGTTTGGACGATTTCCAAGGCATCGCTCCTCCACTAACTGTTTAGAATCGGTTGAACTGGTGATCTAATTTGCATCACTATACCACTCTATTATCGTGGGACACTAATTGTAGTGCAAAGCATAATTGGAGTATATTTCAAATACTTCAAAACTCATTTTATTGTCATGAAAGTTCAACGTAAACTTTCTTATGTCGTAGACTGGAATACTATGCTATAACAACATCTAGAATGATTTTCATCAGTTGTGGCCACAACCTTTTAATACAAAATACATTTCTCAATCACTCTACCATTTTCAAACAATTGTATGATATATATTAATACATCTATACGATATGCATGTTATAGAACTTTCATTCATGGAACAAATCCAACTTGCAACGAATTTTGGCCATGTTTATCGGTTGGTTTACCTCATTATAGACCAACCTATTAATATATTTGTTCATGAATGGTCTTGTCCATAAAAAAACATACATACGTATATTTCTATCAAAAGTCACGACCTTCGAAGTGAAATCCTTTCATAAAACAACTAAATAATATAAATTTTCCAAGAAAAAAATAACCTTTTGAGAAAGGCACATGACAAACTTCCAAATTTGTAGTTTCATCAACTAGTCTTTACTAAGACTGAACAACTGATGATCGACTACGATATCAATATCCACTAAAGATTTGTGGCATCCAAAAAGTATATCATGCAGTTCTTCTAAATAATATATACATCAAGTCTAACATTAGCTTTTGTCATGCGTAAGCTAAAAGCCCCTACATTTTAAATATTTCGTGTGCCCTTTCTATCAACATATCCTCCACATATAATCGGTAATGATTATATGCTTTGAAACATTCTTAATGTAAACACATTTGTTTACACTCATTAATTTTGAAACTATTTGACAATATCATTTGGTTAAATTGCGCATACCATTGTTTGTGTGCTTGTCTTAGTCCGTAAAGTGATTTAACAAGTTGATACACCTTCTGTCTTTTTCAAGAACCACGAACACTTCAGGTTGTTCCATATAAATTTATTCCTCCATATCTCCATTTAATAAGGTTGTCTTTACGCCTATCATATGGATTTCAAGGCCATACTCGACGGCTAATGCTATTACCATGATGTAATTCTCGTTACCGCTGAGTATGTGTCAAAGTAATCAAGACCTTCTCGTTTTCTAAATCATTTGACAACTGATCTTACCTTATATTTTTCAATAGTACCATCAACTTTCATTTCCCTTATGAATATAAAATCCACTTAGAACGCAAAGATTTATTTCTTAGAGGAAGATCAACCAATTCCCAAGTGTGATTACTTAATATGGATTATAACTCATTATTGACTGCCTCTTTCCAATATTGTGCTTCTCAGGAAGACAATATTTCTCTAAACGTTTGAGGCTTATTTTCTAACATGAATGTCAGAAAATCTGGTCCAAAGGAAGCAGTTATCCATTGACATTCACTACGGCTTGGATTTTCCTAATTAAACACACTTTCCTTCGCTTCTTCTCAAGTTTGCTTAGATATTTCACTAGACGGCTCACATTCCTTTTTATATTGATAAATGTTCTCAAATAATTCAGCATTATCTGATTCGATTACCGTATTATTATGAATGTTGGCATTTTTTAATTTATGAATCAGAAAGATACGCCTTACTATTTGGGACGACCCGACCGGCCGGCTTAAGAATCAACGCCTCGATCCCTAATTAACTGCTCCCCTTAAGTTCATTTTTGCTATTTTGGTTTGTCGGGACGTTCGGTGTTGGGTTTTGGAGAGTTTTGGGATATTTAGTCCGTAATTGAGAGCGTAAGAGTTGGAAAGTGGTCTGTAGTCGAAATAGTATGAAGACTACCTCGAAATGGGAATCTGATGGTTTTTTTTTTAGCTCCGTTAGGTAATTTTGGGGTTGGGAGCATGTTCAAAATGTATTTTGGAGGTCTGTAGCCAATTTTGGCTTGAAATGCCGAAGTTTGAATTGTTTTAAAGTTTCCGGTCCGATAGTGAGTTTTTGATCTGAGGATCGAAATGGAATTCTGGAAGTTTCATTAGCTTCTTCATGTCATTTGGGACGGTGTGAAAAATTTCACGTCATTCGGACGTGTTTTGTTTAGGTTTCTAATCGAACGTGTATTTTGATGAAATTGAAAGTTCTTAGACTCATATCCTTGATTTATTCGAGTTTTCGAAGTTGTTTTAGGTGGTTTAAGGGTTGGTGCAAGTTTGAATGAGGTATTAGGTGTAACTGGTGCTTTTGGTTGAGGTCCCGGGGGCCTCGGGATGATTTTGGATGGTCGACATGTGAATTTTGGACGTTGGGAGATAGCAGTTTTTTTTCTACTTCTGGTATTTTCCCTTATGCGGCTTAGGAACCGCAGAAGCGAAGCCTTTGAAGTGGCCTTGGCATCGCAGAAGAGGGTTCGAGCATAATCTTCAGGATCCGCAGATGCAGAGGAAATTCGGCAGAAGCAGACTCGCATCTGCCAGATAATAACCGTAGAAATGTAACTATAGGTTTTTGATGGAACCGCAAAAGCGGAGTCGCATCTGCGACATTGGAACTGTAGTAGTGGAATTTTAGATTTTAAATGGAACCGCAGAAGCGCCTTAGTTTTCGCAGAAGCGGGACCGCATATTCGGTCCCTTGACCGCATAAGCGGAAATCACTGTAATGAAACAACAAATTCGAGGGTTTAGTTTCAAAAGTTGAAAAATCAAATTTGAGCTCGGGAGAGGGCGATTTGAGAGGGTTTTGAAGAAGAGAATATTGGGTAACATTTCTCTAATTCTTTCTAGTTATATTCCATCGATATGTAGTTAAATCCATCATTTTAAATTCGAATTGAGGAACAGAGGGAAAAAATGGAAGAAACTTCTGAGGCCAAAATTCTGAGTTTTGAGCGGGTTTTTGACATCCAATTTGAGAGAGTTTTGTATGTTTAGACTCGTGAGAGTACGAGGGTTCTGAAAATATAAATTTTATCCGATTCTGAGACGTTGGCCCGAGGGATGTTTTGGTCATTTTACCTAAATTCGCATTTTATCTTTGAATTTAATAGTAGAATTAGTTTCTTCGGGTTTTATTTATGATATGTAATTGAATTAAATAGATTTGGTCCATTTGGAATCAGAAACTCGTGGCAAGGGCGTGGTTCCTAGTTGATTTTGTGCCGGTTCGAGGTAAGTGGCTTGTCTAACCTTGTGTGGGGGACCTTTCCCCTTAGGATATGATATTTGGTAATTGAATGCCTTGTATGTGAGGTGACGAGCGCGTACTTGAGCTAATTGTTGGTAATCCATTTTTATTTGGAGTATTTAAATTGAGTTTTTCTTGCTTATCTGTTTATTTTGAATTGCGAGTTATCCTGTGCTAGTTTAGAGAAGAATGTTTATTTGACTTATTTGCTTAAGTGCTTAAACTGTCCTGGTTGTACTACGTTAAGCATGTTAGGCTAGGATTTTCTATTACGTGTTCTGGCTTTAGCATTTATCATAATGTTTTGGGCTGTTATTGTGTGTTTTAAATTGGGACTATGGGACGGCATCCCGAGAGATCCCCCTGTACTTGTTGTGTTCTGGACTGAGGTGCGGGATACCAAGAGATCCCTGACACATGTAACTGTAAGTTTTGAGGATACCAAGAGATCCTCGGGATACCAAGAGATCCCCGACTATTATTTCCTGTTGTGAGTAGTATTCCTTATATTGTTTTGTTTCTGTGTCCTGTTACTGCTTTCTTTATTTATCCTGTTCAGATTCTCACTGTTGACTTTATCTATACTATTTTTCCTTATCTTATCATATATTATGTTTATCTCAGTAGGGCCCTGACTTTCCTCGTCACTACCCAACCTAGGTTAGGCTTGGCACTTACTGAGTACCGTTGTGGTGTACTCATGCCCTTTCTGCGCATGTTCTTCATGTACAGATCCAGGTAGCTCTGCCAAGGCATATCATCCTCAAGGAAGAGAGATCTAGCAGAGATTTTGATGTACATCTACCGTGTCCGTAGACCTGGAGTCTCTTTCTTATTCTAGCTTTAGCAGTTAACTTTCTCTTTTTCGTACTGTTCGTTTTAGACATTCTGGAGTTAGAGCTATGTATTTACTTTCCGTTAGCCTGTGTTCCCGTAATTTTTCAGGTTTTGCGGTGATGTTGTAGACTTCCGAATTATTGAGTAATATATGCCGAGCAGCATCTCTTATACAGTTTTCTTTTAATTGTTCATTTTTAAATAATTTATTCCGCAAGTTATGTTGTTATTCTACATTGTTAGGCTTACCTAGTTGTAGGAACTAGGTGCCATTACAATATGTTCACGGAGAGTGAACTGGGGTCGTGACAAGTTGGTATCAGACCCTAGGTTCATAGGAGTCATGAAACATAGGCTGGTTTATTAGAGTCTCGCTGATCGGTGCGGAGACGAGTGTACTATCTACGAGAGGCTATATAACTATTTAGGAAAAATCTTTAATTCATTTGATTTCCTTTTCGTGCGGTATTTTTGACATCAATTCTAAACTTCTATCTTCTATTCTCTCACAGATAGTGAGAACACGTGCTACTCGAGATAATCAGGCACCCGCGCCCCCTACTGCAGCCGTCAGAGGCCAGGACTAGGAGAGAGGTCCAGGACACGCATGTGGTGCAGCCAGAGCACCTGCGTGAGCTGCCGCCGAGGCACCACCAGCAGATCCAGCGGGAGCCCAGGCACCTGGAATGCCTACTATTGCCACTACCACTCCAGCTCTCTAGGAGACTTTGGCTCAGTTCATGAGTATGTACACCACCTTGGCTCAGGCAGGGCTGCTTCCCCTTGATACAACCACATCCCAGGCCAGGGGAGAGGCACCGACTCCCGCCGCCCTCACTCCTGAGTAGCGAGTGTAGGTTGAGCAGAGTCCCGAGATTATTCCAGCACCGCCTATAGTGCTAGTTCAGCCCGAAGACCGGTCAGCTGCTTCAGAGGATGAGCAGCGGAGACTTGAGAGGTTCAAGAAGTATGATCCCCCAGTGTTCAGTGGATTAGCATCAGATGATGCCTTGGGATTTCTAGAGAAGTTCCACCGTATTCTTTGCACTATAGGTATATTAGAGTCCAGCGAGGTTTCCTTTACTGCTTTTCAGCTTCGGGGAGACGCCTATGATTGGTGGCGCACTTATGAGATAGACAGTCCAGTCGAAGCCGCTTTACTGACTTGGACCCAGTTCTCGGATATGTTTATGAGAGAGTTTGTCCCCCGGAGTATCATGGCGCGCAGAGTTTGAGCATTTGCGACAGGGTGCTATGACTGTTTCGGAGTATGCTATCTGTTATACCAGGTTGGCTAGGCATGCACCGGCTTTGGTTGCTGCAGTCCGTGAGAGAGTTTGCAGGTTTATTGAGGGTCTTATCCCACCCATCTGATCTAGAGTGGCTCGAGAGTTGGAGATGAATATTCCTTACCAGCAGGTAATGAGCATTTCTAGGAGGATCGAGGGTGTGCTCGCCAAGGTGCGAGAGGAGAGGGAGGCCAAATATATGTTAGTTTTACACATGCAAACAGCCAAATATAAATTAAATAATCAATATTCAATAAAACTTCATTGTTAATACAACGAACTTAGGTATTACACTACCAGAAAATACTATCTTTAAACAACCCCTAGCAAAATAAAAACCTATTGTACTTCAGCTTGCGCTATGCTTTCTTCAAGGGTAGGATCTCCATATTTTTAAATCCTTGATCTGATAAAAGAATAAATTTATGTTAGTAGAGCAACAAAGAATAAACTACTAAAGAAGAAATAAGAGACCTCAATATATTTACTGGTCAGTCATACAAAAGATGCAAAATAATGAATATCTAATAAAGGTTGCGAGCAATAACTTACATCTATCAAATAGTCCAAAAATACAAGATGATTTTAAAAATTAAAGACAGAAAAATGTGTCCGCTCTTATTTGTGTTTTTGTTGAACATCAATAATCAGGAAATATCTTCAACTAAAAAAACAAACGCAAGAATATATTATAGAATTCTAGTGACTGGAACTTACAAAGTGTATTCAAGAATATAATTTTTTCAAATTATCCTTTCGTTACCAATGCTTTCACACTTGTCCAGAGCCAATCTAAAAATCATCCTTCAAATTAAAACCATATTGTCTAAAATATAAATAATATCTTTTTACAAATATATTTATTGAATATGTGAAGTACAAAACCTTAACAATATATTAAGCTTCTAAAATATGGTGTTGCAGTTCTTACAGTTTCTTAGTTGATCAAGCTTTTCTCTTCAAACAAAATACATATCCAGTCCTTAATTTTCCCTTACCCAACTATTCATTTTTCCCACCTAAAATATTTTACGGTTGGGAATCCACAAAATTTTAGACTTACAAAGGAATTCAGAAACAACCTTAAGGGACATTCAACAACAAACTCACATGGAGAGAGCACCAAAATAGTTGATGCGATGAAGAATGGAGGACAAAATGACATATCGTGGGGTATCTGAAATATGTTAAAAGGCAAGTTTAACAACTTGTAGGAACAGTAGATGGTTTTGAAATCTCTATGGAGGCTTTCTAGATGAATCTATATGGAGTTAATATGATTAAAATAGTTACTCAGAAACTAAGTTGCTTGGACAAGGGTACGTTCGTCCGACACGGGTACGGATCTAGAGGTCAGATCCTTCAAGATGTAAATTCTATAATTCAGGGGTACGGATCCTAGTATGAATACAGGTGGGGTGGGGGTCCGAATAAAAACAATTCAAAAACAAAATAAAATTATAAAAGTATCTATAAATTATGATAATTTTGTGGAATAATTATATATACCTTGTAAAGTGTGTATTTCTTTTTATTCTCAAGTTGTAGATACGTAAATGATTGATTTCCTAGATAAGGTAAGTTATTTTCTTCAAATATTATCCCAGTTTTGGTTCTGATTTTTGGAATCAAATTGTGTCTCGTCTCGAATTTTTTCGTCCGGTGTGATCGAAGTACCCAAAATTGTTTACCATATCCGATACTAATCCCGTACCCACACCCATACTAGTGTTCGTATCTACACGGGTGAGGCACCTAAACTGGCACGTCGGAGCTACTTAGCTCAGGAATCAAGAGATGGATTAAGCATGATGAATATAATCATGTTCTTTAGAATGACTTCACAAAACTAAAATGAGAAATTGAGAATGGTTAATTAGGAGGTAAGAGCACTTTGATTCATTTCCTATTAGTTACTTATTGCACACTATATGTACCAAAAAAGAAAAGCTATAAATGCAATCATTTAGTAGTATAATTACTTGTAAATTACTAGGTTCTGGAAAACGTGATTAAGCTACTAATAAACTATTTATGAACATAAAATTTTACTAACTGATTGAGAACCTGGTAAACTTTTAGCATCTAATTATAAACTAGAAGCTTAGTTCCTAGTTTTAAATAAAAATCGGATAACAATCTGATAAAACCAGAAGGGTAAAGTGATAATTAAGATCACAAATGCAGAAAATACCTCATGGGAGAATGACAAGTCCAAGATATTCGCTCCACAAAGAAATATAAAAGATAGCATTCCCCTGAAAAATAGTCCAAGAAATAGAAGGATTTGTGATTCACAAATGATGACAAAAGTTCTCACTTTCTTTAATTAAGATTCGCATTGAGGCCAATACTAACCAGATAACTACCCAACCAATACCATTACAAGGACATGGATAGAGTTCAGCAAACTTCTCAACATCACTCGAGTGCACTCTTCTAGATATTAAGTTACCATATATACCTCCATTGTCATATATATGTCAAATCATATCATGTTACAAGAGAAAAATTAGATACTGGAGAATGTATAGTCAGTAATCAGTACCATAAACTGAAAATAAGTTGTTCATAACACCTGCAATTCACCAGAACCAACATCAGTACCACAACAACCAAATATAAAATGGAGAGAGAGTGGGGAAAATTATAAGTCCATATCTATGAAGTGAATTACGTAGCGAAGAATGCGAACTTTTGTAAGTTCTTGCAGAACCTATATTACAACAATAAAAATGATAAATCCTGGCAAGTTGAGTCTGTTGGGATCAATGATTAAGCATAAAATAAATGTATCGCAAGTATTGATAAGATTAAAAAGTGAAGTATCTGCAGTCATTGTATAAGATTTAATTCATGATCTTTTACTTAGCCTCGTACATTTTTGCCAATGAAGAGCACGACAAAAAGAGCGATGGTGAAACAACCAGCGGAAATATTTGCAGTAAGAAGATTTGTCGATGCATGTATGAGAACCATCCCCCAAAAAGACAAACCAAGATCTTCAGGAAAGTACAAAATTAATCAGAAAATAAAAGGTAACTGAAATACAAAAGTGGTTTCTGCAACTTCCATGCTCAAGGTACACCTTTTCCGCACGTCTCTAGTTGACACTAATGAAGATGAATGACTACATTCTATCTTCTTCCCTCTAGAGAACTAGTCATAAACAGAATAAAAAATTCTCTTAAGTTGTGATCTTTAGAACGGTTCCTCATATACATCTCCAAGTTGAATATATAAAGGGATACAAGAACTACAGATAACTCAACTTCTCAATTTTATTGGAAGAACCACAGTGTATGTTGCTCAATCGCATGACTTGGTACTGATTATTGCAAAAACAAAATAATATTGCTGTGTAATCTTTACATTCAATAATAAATATTTACAAGATAGAAGAGCCTTAGGCCTCTTCTCTTTTTTCATCTATCCAGTTTAGTTACCCTTATTGTTAAGAGCAAAAACTATAGTTCTTACTATTCCACCTTTCCACTGTAATGTAAACTTTCCCATTAAACTCTTGTTTAATATTAGTATCTCACAAAAGCATATTCATTCAAGATTTTCTGAAATTGAACGGTAATGAAGTTAAGAATTCATTACATAAACATCAAAACAACATAAAGTGAAGCGACATGAGTGGTTGTTGGAGTCCATAATACCGTGTTTTACAAGTTAGATGCTAATTTAGAAAGTTGAGAAGCGCTTTAACATAAAGGCACCTTATTGCTCTTGGATCCAACTGAGCCAATAAGAACTTTAAGCTTCTCGCCATGCATTCCTTCAGTCAGGGAGAAAAGTTTCAAGTTCTGCTTTCTTCGTCAATTCCAGCTTCATAGTTAACTCCCTTAATGAAAAGTTGTAGTAGCTGAAACACTTCCCATTTTGGGTTATTTTCCGAGGTAGAAGACTTGTTTTCCAATTCACCAAATTGTTTCCAATTATAAAGCAATGCCCTCTTCTGATAAGCTTGACTTTTACCAGCAGATCCTCCCTCCATCAGCAAATGTGTGTATTCAAGTAGTAGAAACTGACCCTTTCCAAGGTTATACTACTCAAGGACATGACAAACCTGTCATCGTCTGTCAGCCCAATCTCTTTCTTAACAAAATTTCCTTGTAGTTGCCTCTTTCCATAAAGAGTATGCTTCTGTAAATTGGTTCTCCTACAGATTTATAAATAGTCTTTGAGATTATAAAATGATCCACTTACTAATTGTTTCACCAACAACTTTGAGTCGGGATGTTTTGGTGCATTTAGAGGAATAGTCAGACTTGGAAAATTACATCTTTCTGTTACATTTTGCACATTTTACTTGATCTTATGATAAATATGTTGAGACGATGTGGCACACTTGTACCTAACCATTTCATATGCTTAATTACAAAAAAATTATAAATACTATTTTTCTTGCTTAAGTAATTCTGAAAAAGACAGTGCCAAGAAAATATGAAACACGAAAGTGGTTTCTAAAATTTTTCTTCTCCTTTCTCTTCACAGATTTTTACTTCTCTTGTTTCTTACTTTTAGATATCCAATAGGAGACAATAGCTCAAAAAGTCAAAAAACCAAAAATTAGGACTCTTCTTTCAGAAATTTTTCTATTTGACACAATCGTATCATCTAGTCAGTTTAAAATATTTAGGATTCATCTAGTATGCGAATAAATAGTTTGGTTCATCAAACTAAAAGATCCCATGTAGAAAACTATGACTACACTTCTTTACCCATCCAAAGTAAAAATACTTATAATCATAGAGCACTAAAACACAAATCCAAAATCAATTACTCTCGTTGCCAGGAGTAAGAGAGTTTTAGTGAGCCCTGAAACTAACAAAGATCGTGGTTGGTATGCTCAATTTGTTGTTGCTCCCACAAATGGGTAAGTGGGAGAAGAAAACATGCCTTTCCCAGAAAAGTGAGACTTTGAACGTAAGTTTCTTTCATATTTTCTATTTCTCTTCTTCTTTTTTGTGAAGAACCTGTAATCTATTTGGAAAGTGAAAAGATTATCAGATTCTCGATAACAGAACCAATTTGTTTAACCGAAAAATAGGTATTTCGGTCAAAGCCTATTTTTATAAGTACTCGGGCTACTGATAATTAAGAAACTCAATAGTCTCACAGTGATAGGATAGGAAATTAGAATATGAAATAGCAAAGCAAACAAAAGAAAGTAATTGTATACCAATAATAGTCAGAACATGTCTGTACAAATGATATCTCTTTCCCTTTTATAGAAGTCTATAAGTACAATGTCTTTTCCCTTTTATAACCAAATCATTATGAGCATTAATGATATTAATGAGACATTATAATTGGGGATCGTAACTGTCCATGAAGATCCTGTAATGTTAGAGATCATTATCGCTCATTAATTGATGACTCATGAATCTTTGTCTTTTTACTGTCTTGATTCATTCCGTCGGTACCTCTATATGTAACTATTTAAACTTGAGCGACCATATCTTCTCCTCTCGTGGGTGATTTGCTCGTATCTATTACGACTCGTGCATATTTTAATGCATCTTTCCAGCTGTTGTTTTCCTACTGATCCACGTATCTTGTTATATCAGCCACTCATATAAATCCACGTGTAGTATTTATATTTACCAATACAATGGGCAACCATATTATCCATGACTTGTTGAATATGATCACCTTTGGAAGAATTTCTTGTCTCCCAAACTTGAGAAACCCCCACTTTGAGGTATTACAAATGTAAAAATTAAACCTATTAGTTATCTATTGGTTATCCATTTTCTAAATGGATAATATGGTTCTTATCCATATTTGATCCGTTTTTGAAAAGTTCATTATCCAACCCATTTTTAGTTGATAATATGGGTGGTTAATTATTTTCTTTTAACCATTTGCCATCACTAACAGTTACTAGTATCAAATATTACTCTTGCATGCCATCATTAAAGAGAAGTGCTTGAGTTATTCTCAGTGTGTTAGTTCAGTAGTCATTTTCATTACCGTTCAAAATAAAATATTCTAACAAATAAATTTAATTAATTCTCATAAGTGGGCCTAAGGATGATAGGATGTACGCAATCCTACCCCTACTCTAGGAGGGCAAGAGACTGTTTCTAATAGACCCTCTACTAAAGAAAAGATAAAATGAAGCAGTTGAGAAAACTGAAGTCAAGATAACTATTAAACGGTAGGAAGTAATAGCAATCTAAGAATAAAAAGTATCTTACTAACACTATGGTTATCGAACTAAGGAAGACAAAGGGAAACACTTAACTACCTACTAACTCTCTACCATAATTCTCGACCTCCAACCCTTCTTATCAAGGGTTATATCCTCAGTATGCTCAAATTGCGCCTTGTCCCGCCTAATTACCTTTCCACAAGACTTCTTTGGCCTACCTCTATCCTGCCTCCTACCCACCAAGCCTAATCTCTCATACTTCCTAACTGTGACATCTGCACTTCTCCTCTTAACATGCACAAAACATCTCAGCCTTTCCTCCCACATCTTATCTTCCACGTGGGCCACTCTAAACTTATCCCGAGTAACTTCATTCCTAATCTTATCTAACCTGATACGCCCACACATGCATCTCAACATCCTCATTTTAGCTACATTTGTTTTCTGGACAAAAGAGTTCTTGACTGGCCAATAGTCTTCCCCATATAACATAGCTAGTCTAAATATTACTTTGTAATACTTATATTTAAGTTTCAGTGGCACATTCTTATCACACAAGATATCGAAATTGAGCTTCCACTTTATCTGCCATGCTTTGATAAGACGTGTGACACACTCATCAATTTCCCCATGACCTTGTATTACTGACCCAAATTACTTAAAACTTCCTCTCCTGGGAATGATTTGTGAATCAAGCCTCACATTCATGTCTGCTTCTAGGGTAACATCACTAAAATTGCACTACAAGCATTCTGTCTTAATCCTGCTCAACTTGAAACCTTAAGATTCAAGAGTCTATCTCCAAACCTCCAGCCTCTCGTTAATAGCACCTCGCTTCTTGTCAATCAAAACTATGTCATCTGCAAATAACATACACCATGGAACTTCCCCTTCAATGTGCCGCATCAATGCGTCCATCACTAAGAAAAATAAAAAAAGGCTAAAGGATGATCCTGATGCAACCCCATCACAACCCAAAAGTGTTCTGAGTCTCTTCCCACTGTCCTTACTCGTGTCACACCTTTAGCTTCCAAACATCTCCATAGAACCTCTTGCACGACTTTGTTGTATGCTTTCTTTAGGTCAATGAACACTAAATGTAAGTCCTTCTTCATTATCTTATACTGCTCCACTAATCTGCTCACAAGATGAATGGCTTTTGTAGTCGATCGACCTGGCATGAAACCGAACTGGTTCTCGAAAATAGTTACACTCCTCCTCACCCTCCCTTCTACCATCCTCTTCCAAACTTTTATCATTTGGTTTAGCAATTTGATACCCCTATAATTATTGCAATTTTAGATTTCACCCTTATTCTTGTACAATGGAATCATCGTACTCCACCTCCATGCCTTCTTCGTCCTATAAATAACGCTAAACAGCCCACAAAGTCATTCCACGCATGTCTTACCCGCGCTCTCCCAGAATTCAAAATAAAACTCTATTCTTTAGTTATCCAGTTATAAATTTTACAAGAATATTAGGATTTTTATAAGATTTTGCAATTCTTGTGAATACAATATTCAAAGGTTATTGAGTTAACGAAAGTAGCTAAAAAATTAGTAATTACGTAATTGAATAGAATTGCTAAAAACTGTTGAATAAATAGTAGTCTCAACGTACTTTCTTCATGACTACCTAATATCGCATTTGCGATGTTATGTTCGCAAATGCGAACTCGCAATTGCGGCCAAGGCTTCGCAATTGCGAAGTAAGGCCTGCCTGTCAACCTCGCAAATGCGAACAACCGTTCCCAAATGCGAACACTGTTGGAGTCGCAAATGCGACTGGAACTTCGCAAATGCGAAGGTCACCCCCCCCAATCATCGCAAATGCGAGCTCGTAATAGTGAGCCAGGCTTCGCAATTGCGAAGCATGCAGACCTGCAACACACAACAGTTTTCCTAAGTCTAATTTCACTCTGTGGCCTATCCAAAACTCACCCGAGCCCTCGTGGCTCCAAACCTAACAAGCACGCAAGTCCAAAAACATCATACGGACTGGCTTGTGCAATCAAATCATCAAAGTAACATCAACAACTATGAATTAAACCCCGAATTCACGAAATCACCCAAGAACATCAAAATTTTAAATTTCTCAACTATAGGTCCGTTTTATATCAAACCAATTCCGATCTTTACCAAAATTTACAGATTGAACCTAATCATCATTTCAATATAATACCGTCTCTGAAACCAAGATACGGGCCCGATACCATCAAGAAAATACATGAATTCACTTCTAAAAACCTTTACATTTTCCAGAAAATAATTTTCTTTTAAAATTTATTTCTCGGACTTGGAACCTTGGAATTCGATTCCGCGCATACACCCAAGTTCCATATTTTACTACGGACCCTACGAGACCGTCGGACCATGGGTACGGGTCCGTTTACAAAGAATGTTGACCAAAGTCAACTTTATTAAATTTTAAAAGCTAATTTCCATATTTTACTTAGTTTTCACATAAAAACTTTCTGGAAATGCGCTCGGACTGCATACGCAAATCAAGGTGAGAAAAAGGGAGGCTTCTAAGGCCTCGGAACACAGAATTTACTTGTAAATCAAGTGATGACCTTTTTGGATCATCATATTCATTCTCGCATGCGCATGAGAGAGTGAACGAGCTAATCTGAAAAGGATGTTATGAATTTGGCTTGTTTTATTTCGCCCTAATCAAACCCTTACCCCATATAAAAAGTCCTTAAACTCACTTTTGAAAGGGGGAGACGTTTTTGGAGAATGGCTGGACGTTTTTCGAGAGGACTATCGACTGAAGGAGGCAAGAACACACTAGGAGCAAGGCGGAGAATTCTTCTACGAGTTCTTCACTTCCTTCTTCCTATTTTTACTATGGTTATCAATTCTAATATAATAGTTCTACATACTATAATGAATAATTAATTTGTTAACTAGGGTTTTAATGAAATCTTTTTTAGGTTGAATTCTTATTATGTGTTAATATAATTTAACCGTTGGATTTATCTACTTGTTCAACTACGTGTGTGTTATTGTTGGTTGAATCACCATCAACTGACTGTGCCTATTTAATATGTGTTGCTTGGAAAAGGCTACATAGTTAGGTAGTTGTTGAACAACATCACTACTAACGTATGTGAGGAATCAATACAGAGGGTTTAAAGGTAGGATTAGGAATAACAAAATCTTGATACGATCTTAGTGAGCGGTGAATTAGTGCCGGCTAGCATAGTTCGGAAGAATATGTCTAGTAAATTATTCTAGTTGCTCGGAAGAGAATTACGACACTTAAGTACTCACGATCGATAGAGAATACTTAGGTGAAATTATAGAAAACGTAGCAGGGAGAATTCCAACGATTAAGAAAATCCTAACTCTAGACCTCCTTAGTCTTGTTAGTTAATAATTTTACTACTTTTTGTATTTGTTAATAAATTAGTTTAAAATTAAAAAAAATTACAACCTTTATAACTAGGATGCATATAGAGAATGCTAAATATATCGTAGCGCTCTTCATTGGTTTTCTGGTAACTTAAAAACATACAATTATTATGGGTTTTCATTATTGGTTTTTGGCTAGTATTTCACCGATCAGAAAAGAGTTTTTGTTGAAGTGTTTCTTTCATTTAGGAGAATTGCATTTTCGTAAACGCTACCAGATCAACACTTCACGTTAGAGATGTTTTACATTGTATGTCGATAGAGCCGTAGAGCAAATTCAAATTTAAGAAAGTAGGAAGTTGGGACCACGTGAATAGACATATGAATAGTTGCAGCGAACTCGATTTACAAGGAAGCTGTAGAATGACGAAAAAGGATTGAAATATTATTTGTCGTTGAAATCTGGGTCCACAAAATTATGAGATAAAAAAATTGCAGCATACAACTAGTATCAGTTGTATTAGACACAAAATAAAACTTCTCCTCCAAAGTAATAATATCACATAGCACGTGAGAATCAAAAGGTCTATGAGCTTTTTGTCCAATGCAAGAAATGCACACCGATAAAGCAATAAAGTACAATTTCCATAAAGTACATAAATTAGTGAATTACCAAAAATGGGCCTTGGTCGGCAAGCTAGCATGACGACCCCTGCTGCTTCCAAGGCTCTTCTATATAATAGTAAAACGAATGAGTCCAGTACAACTCTCGACCAGGAAGTTGTTCGAACTTTCCTGTTTAGCAATAGGTTTTCACCACGTCTACTTTTTTTAGTAGCACCACGGGCTACTTATTATCATAAACATAGTACGTAGTCGAAGCCAGGATTTTGCGGAGAGAGTTTAAAATTTAATATACACATAAAAAAAATAATTTTTTATTTTTATAAAAATTATAAGTTTTTATATGCACAGAATAAATTTTCGATGAAGGGTGATCGGTTGACCACCCATCAACGTGAGTGGCTACACCACTGATTACATTTGTTGCGAATGACTTTCGTTATACCAAAGTATATGTCAAAGGTGTATATTTGGTACGGCAGAAGTTATTTTTTTGAAAAATATTTCTTGAAAATTGATTTTAGAGTTTATTTGGATTAATAGATTAAAAAATCTGATAAGTGTGAAGTCATAAAATGAGTTCTATAAATTAGCAATTCTTTGTTTAGATAGAAATGCTAAAAATTGATAATAAACGATGTATTTGATTGAAAAATATATTTTATATCAAAATGACTCAAATATTGATATGATGCTAAATATCTCGAGTTAAGTGGAGCACATGATCTGAAATTGTCTCGCTTTGAGTTAAAATTAGTGTCATGACCCGGATTTTTCACCGTCGGGATCGTGATGACGCCTAACTTTACAATTGCTAGGCAAGGCAACATATAAGAATTTATTTACGATAACTCTTTAAGAAATTCGCTAAATGATAATAATTTAATGAAATTCGAAAGTTATAATTACCCAAATACCTTAATACCACTACCCAAAATTCTGGTGTCACAATTCACGAACTTCTAAGAGTCATACAAACATTGACTGAAAGAATAATACAGTTGTCTTCGAATTCAAGTAAAAACAGTGAATTGGAATAACTGGAAGGGGACTCCAAGGTCTACGAACGCCGACAGATCTACCTTGGGTCTCTTGTAGGACTGAAGGCAGCACCTCAACTCGGATCAATACAGTCCAGTACCGAAATCTGCATAGAAAGTGTAGAGTGAAGTATTAGTACAACTGACCCCATGTACTGGTAAGTATCGAGGCTAACCTAGGCAACATAGTGACGAGGCTAGGACACAACAATAACATGAACCTGTACAGTTAAATCATATATGAGAAAATAACAACAAATGAAAATTAAGCAGATAATAACGGGAAGGGGGACATGCTGAGGGGAATATCAAATCCTGAAAATAGTACAGTAAAGAAATGTAGTAAATAACATGCTTTTCACCAACAAAAGTAATAAAATAGCAAACAAGTGCACGACATCACCCTTTTTGCTTTTACTCTCGTTCTCACCATAAGAAATAATAGAAACGGCACGGCATCACCCTTCATGCATTAACTCTCTCATAACATGACACAATATTAACCTTCGTGCATTAACTCTCTCATAACATGGCACGGCATCACCCTTCGGGCATTATCACTCACAGAATATGGCACAACATAACCCTCGTGCATTATCACTCACTCATAAAATATTGCACGGCATTACCCTTCATGCTTTTACACTCTCCCTTACCAATACAATGAATAATAACAACAGGGAAATAGAAATATCAAAAACCAATCTTACTTCAACATTTAATTCCACAATACTAGCCTCCACTCTGAGTTAATACTCAATCAGTACCAAAATTCATAAAACATGAAAAGAGTTGCTCAATACATGGAATAACAAGTCTAAACATAAAATATATGGTCAAAGAGTACAGCGGTAACAAGAATAAGACTAACTCGGATGCTATGACTCGACAATAACTCATAGGTATTCGTCACTTAATCTATACATTGTACCCAATATTAAAACACGTAGGAAATAGGCAAATAATACCTAATCCCTCAAGATAGGGTTAGACTCAACACTTATCTTGCCTCTGCGAGCCACTCAAAGCTCAATCACAACTTTTCCCTTCACATAAGCCTCCGGACCAATATAATCTAGCAAATTACCAATCAAAGATGCAATTTAAGCCTTAGGAACTACCAACGATAGCAAGGAATTCAATTTAGGTCATTTTTGAAAGAGTCAACAAAAGTCAACATCCGGACCCGCTTGGTCCAAACCCGCAATTCGGACCAAAACCCGATTATCCATTCATCCCCAAGCCTAGATATACAATTAATTTTGGAATCCGACCTAAATTTGAGGTCTAAATCCCCAAAGTTTAAAACTCCTAAGTTCTACCCAAAATCCCCAATTCCACCATGACAACCCTAGATTCTAAGACGAAATCTTATAAAAAGAAGTAAAAGAATTAAAGAAATGAGTTAAGAATCACTTACTTATGATTTGGGGAAGAAGAAGAATTTGGAAAATCACCTCTTATATTTTTGGGTTTGAAAATTGAAGAATGAATGAAAAATCCTGTTTATATATAACCCTCCAATCCAAAGTGTGGCCGCAAAATCTCCACCGCGGCCGCGTTCCTCTACCACGATCCGTGAATTTTCCAACGCAGCCGCACTTCCAACATCTGAGACCTGCAAATTTGCAACTATCCAAAACCAGTTTTTCTAAGTATATTCATCCCGTAGCCTACCCGAAACTCACCCGATCCCTTGGGGCTCTAACCCAAATGCGCTCACAAGTCTTAGCACATCATGTGAACTTGCTCGAGCGATCAAATCGCCAGATGTCACAATCCAAAAACTAACCCGATCGTGATGGCGCCTATCATGGAAGTAGGCGAGCCAAAACATTTCCAAAATAAATCTACAATTCATTAAAGTTTAGATAATAATATTTTTCATACTCAAATTTCCATAAAAGAGATAAATTCGAAAATCAAATACAGAAATAAAAGCCCGATCTCGGTGTCACTATGTCATGAGAAAATACTAAAACTGTTCCGAAATATAACAAGACTAAAATAGTCTTGAAATCAACTACTAATATCTATAGAGAAATATGAGGGAGAAGGGCAAGGCTGCGATCGCTATGCAGCTATCCTGCCAACTCCTAAATATGCGCGACAGATGAAAATCAATGCTCGCTAGCACGTCCAGCAACCCCTGGATCTGTACACAAGGTGCAGGAAGTAATGTGAGTATGTCAACTCAGTAAGTAATAAAGGTAAATAAAGATTGAGCACTAGGAAGCACATAAAATCCACACCACAAAAACTCAGTAAGTTCAACATGCTTTCAAATCAGTATATGAGTCAAATCCTCTCGTTTAAAAACCCAATTTTTCTGTAAAAATCATTTGAAGAAGCTTTTAAACAATTTCAACAGAAGCTCAATGCAATTTAGAGAAAAAGTGATGAAAATCATAACAGCCCCTCGGGCAATATACAGCCCCTCGGGCAACATGAATCATAAACCACCCTTCAGGCATAACATCGCTCAGAATCAACCCCTTGGGCAAACCTCACAGTCACTTATAAATAGCCTCTCGGGCACAATATGAATCAAGAACAGCCCCTCGGGCACAACATAAATTAAGAATAGCCCTACGGGCACAACATGAATTAAGAATAATCACTCGGGCATAACATAAATTAAGAACAACCCCTGGGGCACAACATAAATCAAGAACAACCCCTCGGGCACAACTTAAATCACGAACAGCCCCTCGGACAAAATACCATATCACTCGCTTAGGGTACCTGCACTCACTGGGGATATGCAGACTCCGGAGGGGCTCCTACAGCCAAGCGCTATAATAAGCCACCTCGTGGTATAAATCAATCAGGCCCACAACCTTATAACAAGCCACCTCGTGGCATAAATTAATTAGGCTCTCGGCCTCACAAAATCATTAATTAGTAACAACATGTTGCAGCATGCATCCCGATCCCACAAATATCCTCACAAAAATAGGCTTTCAGCCTCACTCAGTCATAAACTTCTCAAGTCACTCACGCTATCAGTAAAACAGGGTGCTCTACTCAAAATATCATTTTATGCATTAAAACGGAGTAACAAAGACTGAGTTACGAAATCAGTAAAACATAGCATGACTGAGTACGGATCTTAAATCAAAACAGTGAGGAAATAATAATAAAAGGCCCCTAAGGGTGCAAACAACTTTGGCACGAGGCTCAAATATGGCATTCAGGACAAGTTATAGAAATTATTTCTAAAACACATAACTATCATATAGTGTTCAGTCAAAAATGCAATTTAATAGTTGCTACAGGACGGACCAAGTCACAATCCCCAACGGTGCACGCCCGCGCACTCGTCACCTAGCATGTGTGTCACCTCACAATAGTAAAACTATGTGAAATCCGGGGCTTAATACCCTCAGGACAAGATTTATAATCATTATTTACCTCAAAGCTATCAAATCCCTACTCCGCGGCTGATAGCATCCATGGCAGCTCAACATCATTAATAGATAAGGATGAAGTTTTTGAAGCTCCAACAAGGCTCATGACAAGGTCTCAAACAAAAAAATTTCAAGACAAGCTTAATAGGCTTCAATTGGCAATTAAAAAGTATCTTATAATAGAAGAAGAGCTCCAGCACAAGGAGTATCTTTGGGCCAAGTCTTACAACTATTTGGAGGCCCAAATTAAAATCCAAAAGGAGAAGGAATGAGGCCCAAATATGCCCTAAATAGAGGAATTTTCAGCATCCCAAATAAGCCCAAAAACAGTTTCTAGAATATATATTTAATAGTTGTTTTAATCTATGTTGCATTGCATTGGTCTATGTGCATGTTGACTATATTTGTCTTAGTGTAGTTAGTCTTTTATGCTTCTAGGTAATATAATTCTCATTTATTGAAGTATTGACTAGCTCTTTCTTTACTACTATATAAAGGGGTGCTTGTCTTCCATTGTAGAAGAACATTGAAGATTAATATTATTGTTGTGAGTTCTTTTGAACCTTTGTGAACTTTACTTTGAGATTTATCTTGCAACCCTAACTAGTTCATAGCTTAAGATAGCAAGATAATTTTCTTTCTTATGATATCTTTGGTTTTTTTTATATTCTTCGAAGGCGGCTAGTTTCTTTTACTAGTTGTTGTCGTAAGTTATTCAAACTAGAAGTCAAGATCTGAATCTAGTTCTCGATTAGCTTATCTCTAGTGAAGGCAATTGGTTTCATAACAAACTTGTTGTCATTAGGATCTTGTCAAAATCTAGATTAAGAGATCTCGAGGTTCTTTGACCTTTTCTTGAATTTCGACATATCTAGTTTATTTTTCTTGCTTTTTTTAATCCGCTTGAATTTCTTTACTACTTTCGCATTTCATCCACTTATTTTCTTTAAGTTCTTGGATCTTCCAACCTTTTTATTATCAAGTGGTATCAGAGCAGTTGTATCAAGATTTCGTTTTTGATAAATCTTATGGATTTATTAAAACAGAGGAGCAAAAAAAAAGTTACTGTAGCAGTGAATAGTACACTATAAAAAAAACGAAAAAAAAATCTTTCAAAAAAAAAGAAGGGAGAAACAATTTGCTTTTCAAGAAATCAGATTTTATTTGTTTTTGTTTCCAAAGACGAGAAAGGAAACAAGAAGAGGGGATCCAAGATCTTTAAGAATAAGAAAAAAAATTAGTTTTTTCTAATCCTTTGAATCTTGTTCTAAAAGAATCATTTTCTTTGTTCGAGGTTTGTTTCTACTAAATCCTACTATTTCTAGGATTGGTTCTTCACTTTCTTTAGTGCCTAAAAATTCCTTGTTTTACTAATAAGGGCTTTGACATGAGTTGGGTTTAATTATAAATCTACAAGGTATTGGGGGAAAAGGCAAGAGTGGGTGAGAACTATTGAGGGAAATAGCCAAAGTTTGAGTGATAACTATTATTGTTATTATTATTATTTTTTTATTTTATTAAAAGATGTCTCATACAGGTGCTTGTGATGATGAACAGATGGCTCTTCAGCAAGCCGAAATTCGAGCAACAAATGATTCACTCTACAAGCTATGCATCAACAATTCGAGAGGTGGAACTTGCAATTCCAACAGATAAGGAATACTATTGTTGAACAAATTAAGACAATAGCTGCACTTAGGAGAGGAAATCAACCTGATGTACGACCTCGAAATAATCCTAGGCCTCATAATAGAAGAAATGTACCCCATGCCCCCATTGTAAATCAAGAAAACCCTATAGATAATTTTGTTTATGATATTGATGTAAATCTAGATAGGGTGGGAAGAAATAGGAGGGGAAAACAAGGTAGAGTAGAAGATGATAATATTAGCAGCATAAAAATGAAGATGCCATCTCTCAAGGGTACAAAAGACCCAGACTTGTACCTTGACTGGGAGTGAAAGTTGAGGCCATCTTTGACTGTTACCACTACTCTAAAGGTAAGAAGGTTAAGCTTGCTGTTGTTTAATTTTCTGATTATGCTTCTATTTAGTGGAAAAAGCTTACAAGGGACAGATAACAAGATGGAGAACCACCCATAGCTACTTGGATCGAGATGAAGAGAGTCATGAGGAAGAGGTTTGTGCCTTCCCACTTTCAAAGAGTCTTGCAACTGCGTCTTCAAACTTTGAAGAAAGGAACCATGACTGTTGATGAATACTTTAAAGCTATGGATAATTGTAAGGAAGAAGAAGAGGCCATTATGGCAAATTGCTTCATTGTTTAAGTAGAGAAATAGCTAATATAGTATAGATACAACAATATGTAACTATAGATGAATTAGTAGATTTGGCTGTAAAAATAGAAAAGCAAAAAATAAGAAGGCAGCAAGCTTGCTCATGGAGAAGTCGGCCAAACACCAATTCCAAGAAGCCATGGCCAAAACAAGAAGTGAGTTATAGACCTCAAGAAGACAAGGCAAAAGGTAAAGTTGATGAGAAAGAGGGAGGTAAAGCTTTCAATTCTAGATCCTCTAAACCATCTAGTTCCATTCAATGTCACAAATGTCATGGAAGAGGCCATATGATGCATGAATTTCCAAATAGAAGAAATATTCTTTTGAGAGAAAATGGAGAACATGAGAGTGAAAAAAGTGAGGAAGAAGAGGGAGGAGTAAGTGAAGATGATGTAGAACTTCCTAATGATTGTTTGGTCGGGGTAATTAGGAGGACTATAGATGGATAATATGAGGGAGAAAAAAGTGAGGAAGAGGAAGAAGAGGAAGGTGTAAGTGAAGAAGATGTAGAGTTACCTTTCAATGATGGTTTGGTTGGGGTAGTTAGGAGGATTATGACTATTAATTTAGGAATCAATAGTGAAGAACAAAAAGAGAATATATTTCATACTAGGTGTGGAATAAAGGGGGAAACTTGTTCTATGATTATTGATAGTGGTAGTGGTAGTTGTGCTAATGTGGTGAGTTCACACTTGGTGAACATGTTAGAGCTTTCATGCATGACACACCCTAAGCCCTATAGACTCCAACAGTTGAATGATAGTGGTGAACTGAAAGTCAACAAACAATGCATGATTTCTTTCAATGTTGGTAAGTAGTTGCAATGCAAGCTTGTCACATCTTGTTAGGTCGTTCGTGGCAATATAATATGAATATTTTTCATGATGGAAGAAAGAATAGATATTCTCTTGAGCTTAATGGCAAGAAGTATAATCTTGCACCTTTAAGTCCTTCTCAAGTTTTTGAGGATCAAAAGAGATTGAGAGAAATAATGGGAAAACAAAAGGGAGGAAAAAAAGTGAGCTTGAGGGAAAAGAAAAGAGAGAAGGCCAAGAGATAGAAAAAAAGAGAGATGGCCAAGAGAGAGAGATGGGGCAGCAACTTGAGCAAAGTGGTAAATAAGGGTTTGAGTGATAAAAAGGAAAGTTTTGGTGAGAAGAAAGAGGCAAAGGAAAAGAAAAATGAGATTTTTTACATAAAAGCCAAGGAGTGTTTGAACACAAGAAAAGATGGGTTGCCCATTATACTACTTACTTACAAATAAGTTTTGAGTAAGTCTGAGTTACTAACTTCTTCTTTGCCAAGTAATGTTTCTTCTCTTTTGTAGGATTTTGATGATATCTTCCCCGAGGATATCCCTAAAGTTCTACCACTTTTGCGTGGTATTGAGCACCAAATTGACTTTGTGCCTAGAGCACAAATTCCAAATAGACCTACTTATAGGAGTAATCCAAAAGAGACAAAAGAGCTTTAAAGGCAAGATGAGGAGTTGCTTGAGAAAGATTTTGTGAGAGAGAGCATGAGCCCTTGCTCCGTACCCGTCCTATCAGTACCTAAAAAGGATGGAACTTGGAGGATGTGCGTGGATTGAAGAGCAATCAACAAGATAACGGTAAAGTATCACCATCTTATTCCTCGTCTTGTTGACATGTTGGATCAATTGTATGGATCCAAAATATTTTCTAAAATTGATCTAAAAAGTTGTTACCATCATATTCGAATGAATCCTGGAGATAAATGGAAATCTGCTTTTAAGGCCAAATATAGGCTTTATGAGTAGTTAGTGATGCCTTTTGGCTTGACTAATGCATCCAACACTTTCATAAGATTGATGAATCAAGTTTTTAAGTATTTTCATGGGAAATTTGTGGTGGTTTATTTTGATGATATCTTGATTTATTCTAAAAATTTAGATGAGCATGTGGAACACTTAAAAAAAGTTTTTGAAGTTCATAGAACGCAACGCTTATTTGCTTATCTTAAGAAGTGTACTTTTTGTGTGGATCGTGTGGTATTCTTGGGTTTTGTGGTTAGTTCTAAGGGGGTTGAAGTTGATAAAGAGAAAATCAAGGCAATCAAAGAGTGGCCTAAACCTAACAACGTAATTGAAGTTAGGAGTTTTTATGGGCTTCCTAGTTTTTATAGGAGATTCGTTAGAGATTTTAGCACCATTGCTGCTCCTTTAACCGAAGTTGTTAAGAAGGATAAGGTTTTTTCATGGGTAAAAGAACAGGATGATGCTTTAACTTGTTGAAATAAACTTTTTATTCTGCTCCTCTTTTGTAATTACCCGATTTTTCTAAATCTTTTGAGGTTGAATGTGATGCCTCTGGAAAAGGAATAAGTGATGTTTTGATGCAGGACTTGAAGCCCATTGCATACTTTAGTGAAAATTTGAGTGGAGCTACACTGAACTACTCAACTTATGACAAAGATCCATATGCTTTGGCAAGGGCTTTAGATACATGGAAACATTATTTGTGGTCAAAAGAGTTTATGGTTAAGACTGATCATGAAGCCTTGAGATATTTGAAAAGACAAGGTAAGCTTAATCGTCGCCAAGCAAAAATGGGTTGAATTCATTAAAACTTTCCCATATGTGTTTTCTTACAAGCAAGGAAAAGAGAATGTGGTTGCTGATGCACTTTCAAGAAGGTGTGTCTTGGTTTCTTCTCTTACTTCTAAATTGATATGTTTTGATCAAATCAAGAAACTTGATTCTAATGATTCTAATTTTGCCAAGGCTTTTGTAGAATGTAATTTGGTTCCTTATGAGAGATTCAATCTTCAAGAAGGGTTCCTTTTTAAGGAAAATAAATTGTGTATTCCTAGTTGCTCTTTGCGTGAATTATTTTTAGGGAAGCACATTACGGTGGACTCATGGGCTACTTTGGAGTGCCCAAAACTTTGGATATACTTGCTGAACATTTTTTTTGGCCTAACATGCGAAAGGATGTTGAAAAGGTGTGCTCTCAGTGTCTTGAATGTAAACAAGCCAAATCAAAAGTGTTACGACATGATCTTTATACTCCTTCACCGGTCCCTGCTTCTCCTTGGATTGATATTTCTATGAATTTTGTGTTAGGATTTCCTAGAACTAAGTATGGTAAGGATAGTATATTTATGGTGGTAGATAGATTTTAAAAAATGACTCATTTTATTCCATGCTTGAAGACTAATGATGCATTACATGTGGCTGATTTATTTATGAAGGAAGTGGTTAAATTACATGGCATACCTAAAACTATCGTTAGTGATAGGGGTGCTAAATTTTTAAGCCACTTCAGGAGAGTTCTTTGGGCGAAGTTGGGAACTAAATTTCTATTTTCTACATCTTTTCACTCACAAACTGATGGGCAAACTGAAGTAGTTAATAGGACCTTAGGGAATATGTTGAGAGCTGTTTTAAAAGGAAAATTAACTTCTTAGGAAGAACATTTTTCCATGGTGGAGTTTGCCTATAATAGAACTATCCACTCTTCTACTGGTAAGTCTCCTTTTGAAGTTGTTTATCGATATAATCCCCTCATCCCCCTTGATTTGTTGCCTTTGCCTATTAATGACATTGTTAATCTTGATGGTAGGAATAAGGCTGAAATGATGAAGGAGAATCATGAACACAAAAGGCTTTCAATTGAACGTAAGAATGAACAAACTGCCTTAAGAAGAAATAAGGGGCGAAAATCTGTTATTTTTTAGCTTGGAGATTTAGTTTGGGTGCATTTTAGGAAGGAAAGATTTCTTGACAAACGAAGATCCAAATTTGATCCTAGAGGAGATGGGCAGTTTGAAGTCCTTGAAAGGATTAGTGACAATGCTTACAAACTTGACCTTCCTAGTGAATATCAAGTTAGTGCTACCTTCAATGTTTTTGATCTTTCTTTGTTTGATGCAGGTTTGAATTCGAGGATGAATTCTCTTCAAGAAGAGGGGAATGATAGCATCCATGGCAGCTCAACATCATTAATGGAGAAGGATGAAGCTTTGGAATCTCCAAGAAGGCCCATGACAAGGTCCCAAACTAAAAAATTTCAAGATAAGCTTAATGGACTTCAATTGGCAATTAAAAAGTGTCTTGTAATAGAAGAAGAGCTCTAGCACAAGGTGGATCTCTGGGCCAAGTCTTACAATTATTTGGAGGCTCAAATTAAAGTCCAAGAGGAGATGGAAAGAGGCCCAAATATGACCCAAAAGAGAGGAATTTTCAGCAGTCCAAATAAGCCCAAAAATAGTTTCTAGAATATATATTTTATAGTTGTTTTAATCTATGTTGACTTGCATTGGTCTATGAGTATGTTGACTACATTTGTCTTAGTGTGGGTAGTCATCTATGGTTCTAGGAAATATAATTCTCATTTATTGAAGTATTGACTAACTCATTCTTTACTACTATATAAAGGGGTGCTTGTCTTCCATTGTAGAAGAACATTGAAGATCAATATTATTATTGTGAGTTCTTTTAAAACTTTGTGAAATTTACTTTGAGATTTATTTTGCAACCCTAACCAGTTCATAGCTTAAGGTAGTAAGATAATTTTCTTTCTTGTGATATCTTTGGTTTCTTTTGATATTCTTCAAAGGCGGCTAGTTTCTTTTACTAGTTATTGTCGTAAGTTATTCAAACTAGAAGTCAATATCCGAATCTAGTTCTTAATTAGCTTATCTCTAGTGAAGGCAATTGGTTTCATAACCAACTTGTTGTCAAAAGGATCTTGTCAAAATCTAGATTAACATAATCTCGAGGTTCTTGGACCTTTTCTTGAATTTCGACATATCTAGTTTATTTTTCTTGCTTTTCTTATCCGATTGCATTTCTTTACTGCTTTTGCATTTCATCAACTTATTTTCTTTAAGTTCTTGGATCTCCCAGCCTTTGTGTTATCAGCGACACCCTTGGCTCTGGAATCAGCCTCCAGACGTCATGAGTCTGACCAAAAGCAGTACAATGCAATCATTATAGGCCAAGGAACCAATTCCATACGAAAAACTATAAATTTAGACCAAAATCCGAAATTCACCCAAACCCGGCCCAAGGGCCCACATCTTGGAATCCAACAAAAATTACAAAACTAGAAAGTCCTTCTACTCACAAGTCTATACATACCAAAATTATCAAAATCCGACATCAAATGGTCCCTCAAAATCTTAAATTAATCTCTTCAATTTCCAAGCCCTAACCCCTCAATTTCATCCTTAATTTCTACCAATTTCATACTTAAATGACTAAAAATTACCATAATCACAAGTATTAGAGTTCAAAATACTTACATCAATGAAATCCCCCTTGAATCTCTCTTCAAATTGCTCTCAATAGCGCCAAAACCAGATAAAAATGGTGAAGAATGAACCAAAATTAGCGAAGCCCTCTATTTATACTTTTTGCCCAGCAAAACCGCACCCGTGATATGAATTTGCATCTGCGGTCCGCACCTGTGGACAATTCTCTGCTTCTGCGGATTTTCATTAACCAGCCAAACTCCGCTTCTACGGGCGCCTAATCGCACCTGCGATCTTGCAGATGTGGGGACCAAGCCACACCTGCAGTTCCTCTACGCACCTGCGCCTCAAGATTGCTCCTGCGATGCTCGCACTTGCGGTTCCCAATCCGCAGGGGCGTAAACACCAGTAATAGTAACTTCAACTGCATTTTCCAAATTCTAAACTCCCCAATGACAATGCGAATTCAACCCGAGGCCCTTGGGACCTCTACCAAACATACCAACAAGTCACATATTAACATATGAACTTAGTCGAACCTTCAGAACACTCAAAACAACATCAAAACACCAAATCATCCTCAGATTCAAGCCTAAGAATGACTTAAAATTTTGCTTACATCACAAATGACAATACAGACCTATCCCAACTTTTGGAATTCCATTCTGACCCCGACATCAAATTTTCCACGGTCGATCGAGAAATGCCAAATTTCCAATTTCGCCAATTGAAGCCTAATTCTACCACGGACTTCCAAATCACATTCCGAATGCGCTCCCAAGTCTAAAATACCCTAACGGAGCTAACCAAACAATAAAAATCCAAATCCAAGATAAAATAATAAAAAATCAAAACTTAGTCAAACCTCTCAAATTTAAAGCTTCAAGGTGAGAATCATTCTTCCATATTTGTTCAGATTAACTTGAAAACCAAAACCGACGCTTTACATAAGTCATAATACATCATGCGGGGCTAGTAATGCCCGAGAACTGGAGAGCGAAGTGCTAATGCTCAAAACGACCGATTGGGTCGTTACACCAGAATAACACCTATAACTACGAATTTAGCACCAAATTGCATGAAATTATCAAGGAAGTTTCAAAACCTCTATTTTCTCAACCAAAGGTCCGAATCACGTGAAATCAGTCTCGTTTCTTACCAAATTTCACAGATAAGGTATAAATATCATAACTGGCCTGTACATGACTTCAGAACCAAAGTACGGGTCCAATACCAACAAGATCAAATTCCTTAAATTATTACATTTTTAGCCTTTTTCAATTTTTCTTCAAAAATTCATTTCTTCGGCTAAGAAGCCCGGAATTTGATTCCGGGCATAAGCCCATGTCCCATATTTTACTACGGACCCTCAAGGATCGTCAAAATACAGGTTTGGGTTTGTTTACTCAAAATATTAACTGAAGTCAACTAAAATCAACTTTTTAAGTGAAAAACTATTATTTTTCTCAATTTTTACATAAAGGCTTTCCGGAAATGCGCCCTGACTGCGTTCGCAAATCGAGGAGAAATAAATAAAGTTTTGAAGGACTCAAAACCCTGAAATGTGTTTTAAAACACAAGATAACCTTTCGGGTCATCACATTCTGCACCTCTGAAACAACCGTTCATCCTTGAACGACATAGAAAAGTACTTGCATCGGAGAAAAGATGGGGATATCTGATCCGCAATCGGACTCGGACTTCCAAGTAGCTGCCTCAACTGGTTGACCTCTCCACTGCACACGAACCGAAGGATAACTCTTCGATCTCAATTAACGAACCTACCGGTGTAGAATAGCTAACGGCTCATCCTCGTAGGTCAAATCCTTTTCTAGGTGGACAGTGCTGAAATCTAACACGTGGGATGGGTCGTCGTGATACTTTTGAAGAATGGACACATGAAATACTGGATGAACCGCCGATAAGCTTAGGGGCGGCACAAATCTGTAGGCAACCTCTCCCGCTCGATCAGCGATCTCAAAAGGCCCGATGAACCTAGGGCTTAACTTTCCCTTCCTTCCCAAATCTCATTACGCCCTTCATGGGTGAAACCCGAAGCAACACTATATCTCCGACCATGAATGCTACATCACGATCCTTAAGGTCAGCATTGTAGGCCACCTCTCCCACTCGATCAAGGATATCAAAAGCCCCGGTGAACCTAGGGCTTAACTTGCCCTTCCTTCCCAAATCTCATTATGCCCTTCATGGGCGAAACCCGAAGCAACACTCTATCTCCGACCATGAATGCTACATCACGAACCTTAAGGTCAGTATTGTAGGCCACCTCTCTCACTCGATCAAGGATCTCAAAACACCCGATAAACCTAGGGCTTAAATTGCCCTCTCCTTCCCAAATCTCATTACGTCCTTCTTGGGCGAAACCCGAAGCAACACTCTATCTTCGACCATGAATGCTACATCACGAACCTTAAGATTAGCATAACTCTTTTGCTTGGACTGTGTTGTACAAAATCTATCCTGAATGATCTTAACCTTATCCAAGGCATCTTGTACTAAATCCGTACTCAATACCCGAGTGTCGTGTCCCCTTTTTCCCTCTTTGCATCGGAAAATCGGGTTTATGATTTTGGTATGGGAAAACTTATTCCTTTTGGGAACTGGGTTTTGCACTTTTTGAAGAGTCACCACCTAATGATTTATGGTACATTAGGACACCTATAAGGTTCAACTACAACTACATTCTTTGATAACTAGAGATAGGGTAAGGGCTTGAAATTATCGCAAGGGGAAGGTGTTAGGCACCCCTCAGAATCCACTAGTGTGGTTCCCGGCCAGATAGTTCTTTGTGAATTTGTCCAATTAGCAAGCACACAAATAAGGTTCAAATAAGAGGGGATTTTGAATACATAAATGTTTGGAAATCATAAAAATAAAACAAAGTTTTGAAAGAGTTATAACTAAAGATGCTGACGAATACAAGAAAGGTCTTAGGTTTATTTGTAATATGGATCACATTAATGCAATACCCGGTAATCACTCCTCTAAAGATGGGCTACACGTGGTATTAGCTCACTGGTCATCATATCCATATCTACCCTTCCCACCCTATCAAAGTATTAAAGCGCGAATTGGTCTTGACCTCTATTGCATGTTATTAACCGTCTCATTCCTATAAGACTACTATTCCTATAAGAAGGAGGTTCTAGGCTGACTCTCGGGTTTAAAGGAAAAATACTAAGCGACAAACAAGAACATATAGGACCACATATTGGGGAAGACAAATAAATAATTAAGAGGCTCAAATATACCTCCTCAAGCAAAGCACAAAAAAGTAGCATGACTTAAAATGCATTTAAGGTCAAAATTTAAAATACTAGGACAAGGGGGAAGTTTAGCTGTTGAAGCAGACCAATTTATTACATAACTCATATAAGAAGTCCGAATCAGGCCTGCATGCTGGTTGTAGCAATTACTGATTAACAAAAGTGGATTCAGTTTTGTTGTTATTACCTAAGGCTTGCCTCGGTGTTTGGATGAGATCCTATAAACATGATGGCTATTACTGATTCAGAATGTGGGACAACAGTAACAATTTTACAATGAGCGACTTGAGATCCTATAGGAATGCTTGCTAAACAGTGTTAATAAGAAGAGATTGGGTTGTTTAGAATTTTATGAGATAGGCTAATTTTTAGACTAGACTAGTTTCAGATTCTATAGACGTCGGCATCTTTTATTGCTGATTTTAATCCCTATAGACATGATATCTAGTTGAACGTGACATGAAACAGGCAGGATTTACCTGAAATTCCTATAGGCATGATTTTTATGAAAAGGTACTACTTTTAACATTATGAGCGTGATGCATGATTGTAGCATTTAGATCCTATAGGCATGATATCTAACTGTTGTAATAAGACATGCAGCATTTAAAGCAGATCCTATGGGCATGGTATCTAACTGTAGAATTAAAACATGCAGAATTTAAAACAGATCCTATGGGCATGGTACCTAACTTTAAAACATGCAGAATTTAAAACAGATCTTATGGGCATGGTATCTAAATGAAGAATTAAAACCTACAAAATTTAAAACAGGTCCTGTAGGCATGTTATCTACCTTTCTAATAGCTAAACATGCATAATTGCCCAGCCCATTTTCACTAACCAACCCCAAATGTTTATTATAAATTATTACAGACCTGTTGCTGAATTACATCAAGAATATGTAAAATTAGGAAATTACAACCATAGGAAGCCTGATTTTGACTTCCTCTTTGAGTTATGGAACAAAACATCTCAAATACCACTTGTTTCGAAGCCTTTCTCAGACCTGGGTGTGTCAAAATTCCCTAAGGGTCTCAAGGGACCGTGGGCAGTGCTCACACCCAAGTTTGCATAACCAGATAGAGATGAGTGCAGTGTGGAAGGGCCAGCCCATATGTGTCCAAGTTCAGAGGGAGCTCATGGGTCCCAAGGCAAGGCTCACACAATACAACATACAAAAGGGATATAAGGTTATGACACTAGGGAGGGTCAGGTTTGGGGTCATGCACAGCAATGCCTAATGCAGACATGTCCTCCAAACTAACCAAGGAATACAAACATATAGGGGGTACGGGGGTTTGGGATTCACAAGTCACAATAAGTGACTGACATAGTTCATACATCATAAAGCATTAATTTAGAAGAGAAAGGGGCGAATTACAGCATGCTTAGTAATGGAACTTGATTAACACAAGCAGGAAACAGGCAAGAGTGAAGGAAATAGTAAAGAAACAGTTTGTTGTTGATGCTGGGAAATTAATTAGAACATACCAGTAAAGAAGCAAATGCAGAAAGAAAAGTAAGTAATTTTCCCACAGCCTAGCCTTGGCTATCAGCCGATTAGACAAGGCAACATCACATGTAGTAACAGAGCAAAGAGAGAGATTTTTTAGTGAAGTGTTTGTTTTGAACTCAAGTGTTTTGTTTCTTGTGTTCGTTTGTTCGTGTGTTTGAAAGAAGAGGGGTGGCAAGTATTTATAGACTTTTGAAAACGAGTGAAGGAAAGGTAATAAGTAAAATTTTAGTACAAATATGGAAACAATCAATAGTCTGAATCAATTATACCAGTGATTTCCTTTAATTAAGGGATCACTATTTAACAGATTCAAATAAGGAAGGAAATCAATTTTAGAGACAGCCTGATTATTTCCATAAAAGAGTAGTAAAAAATATTAAGTAAGCAATCAAGTCTAAGTACAGAAATATACTTATTTTGGGAATAGATTCAACAAGGTAAATATTACAACAAATGGAAAAGAATCAATCAATTTTGAACGGGCGAGTGAAATCAGGGTTCGTAAAAGAAGAGCTTTGAAATTAATCACACGATTAGGGTCAGTCAAAGAAGAAACATGCTTCTGCACTTTAGTATATAAACAGAGTGAACAGAAAACATCAAACATGCGAGGCCAAGCATAATGGCAAAAGAGATAATCACAAACGTACAGTAGTGGCAGAAATAAACCAAGGTTCAGTAGTAAAGAAAACGTTCGAAGCGTAATAATCAAGTAGTTCAAGTCACATTAAATCAACAGAGTATCAGAACATGCAAAGGTATTACATAGCAGATGGGGAAACCCTTTGAAAAGTTAGGGTTTCAACCATAGTCAGATAAGTCACATAGAGAAAAGAGAGTTTAAAGCGAAGCTTTCAGTCGAGTCAAGTACTCAAACAAACAATTTCAGACCCCAAAGACATGGTGCTTTTCAACAAAAATTGAGTTTTAAAGATGATAAACAAATAAATCAAACAAGTACTAGCAAATAGTTTCAGAATCGAATGAGAACACAAAGGAACTAGGGTTTTCAACATGCTAACTCAGATAGAAGAACAACATGAACAAAACATAGCAAAATCGGAAACATGTTAAAATAAAAGAAGAGATTTCTTGAAATAACTTAAAGGAAAACCCTATTCGGAAAGGAAGGTCAAAGAAACTTCGAGAAGCACTTAAAAAGTTCATGGCAAGCACAGATCTAAGGTAGGTCTAAAAGAAAATCATAAAAATCTTAGAGATTGGGGTTTTAGAAAACCCAAAAGCATTGAGAAAGGCCTTGAAAGTTACCGATCTAACCGGGAGAGTCAAAGATCTGACTCGAATGGCCATGGTTGGCAGGAGAAAGATCAGGGATGACTGGAGAAAGGTTATCGAGCAAGGACTAGACCAAATTCCTTCATAATCTGGTCATGAGACCACAGAACCAAACACATAGAAGCCATGGAAGGCTGATACAGGTCTCAGATGACCTTAAAAGGCCATAGATAAGGGTGGATTAGGGTGGCGGCGGCTAGGGTTTGTAGGTGTTGCAGAGAGTGTTTGAGAGGAAGGGGATTCTAAGGCAGCGACCTGGATTAAGACGGGTAAGTGGGGCGGTTTATGAAACTGGGTTTGGTCCTGGTCGATGGGTTCAATTGGGTTATGAATTAGGTTAAAATTAGGGTAGGATTTAGGCTATGATTGAAATGAATTTGGGCTATTATTTAAATAGGCAATTTCCCCTTTTAAAATTATAAAAAATAGCAAATTAATTTTTGGAAATAAATTAAAGGTAATAAAATGATTTATAATATATAATTAACAATTTAAAAATACAGAACTTAATTTTATGAATATAAACGCAGTTAAATCTTAAAAGATGCTAATATTGCAATTATATGCAATTTAGCTTTAAAAATACTAAATAAATTTGTAAAAATATGCAAAAATTCCCTTAGCTATATTTTAGCATAGATATAAAGGTTCAATAAGTGAATCACCAAAATGATAATTTTTGGAAATAATTATTGGATTTTTATGGATAAAACAGAGGAATAAATATATTTAAAAATCCTATAAAAAATTAAGGAAAAGTAATGAAACACTTGGATATACTTATATATATGCATACATATTCCATTTTTAAGTTATTTTGCATATTGAAAAATATATAAGGAAAAATTGGGTGTCAACAGCTGCCCTTCTTTACCCGAAAAGGATGAAAGAGTTTGCGGATAAAGATATGATGGCCAATTTTGACCGAGCGAAATAGTTTGGGAGAGGTTCAGGCCGCACCCTAGCTTCTGAGCTACCTACGTATCCCTGTTTTTACAGGAATCAGGCCGTTTATAGTTCAGAATTCATTGGCGAAGTATGCAAGGGGTATTTTCCAATAACGAACGCAATATTTTGGGCTGGTCGAGTGAATGGCTTACTAGAACAGTTAGGTTCGATGTGGCCGCGGGCACTAGAGCAGGCTCCTACTGGGATGGCTGTTGCTTGCCGGTTTTACCTACAATTAGAAACAATACAAGCATATATTGTGCATAATTTTAGACATAATGCAAGTTCTTGTCGGACCATGAATGCTGTCTTTGGATGGTTAGGATTACGTCCTTAGACCATGACGTCCTGGTCCATGAAGCGCATGATAAAGATTTTGCAGGCCATGAAATGATGCTCTCTGGCTATGAGGATGACGTATCTGAACCATGATGCTTTTGAATAATGATATGCAAAAGATTAAAAAATAGGGGGTCCTCAGGCCATGACATGGTGCCTCCGAACGATGATGTCTTTGGATAATGTGGCGATCTTTTAGCCCATGAAGTGCAGTATGTGGCGATCTTTGAGCCCATGAAATGCGGTATGTATTGATCTTTACTCTATGCAATGCGGCATGTGGTGATATTTTAGCCATGTAGATGCAGTATGAGGCAATCTTTCAGCCATGCAATGCGGTATGTGGCGATCTTTCAGCCATGCAAATGCAGTATGAGGCGATCTTTAAGTCATGCAGATGCAGTATGAGGCAACCTTTTAGCCATGAAGATGCAGTATAAGGCAATCTTTCATCCATGCAGATGCAGTATGTGGCGATCTTTCAGCCATGGAGATCTAGTATGAGGCGATCTTTCAGCCATGCAGATGCAGTATGAGTCAATCTTTTAGCCATGTAGATGCAGTATGAGGCGACCTTTCAGCCATGCAATACGGTATGTGGCGATCTTTCAGCCATGTAGATGCAGTATGAGGCGATCTTTCAGCCATGCAGATGCAGTATGAGGCGATATTTCAGCCATGCAGATGCAGTATGAGGCGATCTTTCAGCCATACAGATGCAGTAAGAGGTAGAGCTTAACCTCGAAAGGTAGAATAGTAGCCTTATGCAATGCAGAAATGTAGATGAAGATAGCGTTTTAGTCTTGGAAGGTAGAATGGTAGCCTTATGCAATGCAAAAATGTAGATGGAGACAGTGTTTAGTCTTGGAAGGCAGAATGGTAGCCTTATGCAACGCAGAAATGCAGATGGAGACAGTGTTTAGTCTCAGAAGGCAGAATAGTTAGCCTTATGCAATGCAGATGCATATAGAGACACTGTTTAGTCTCGGAAGGCAGAATAGTAGCCTTATGCAATGCAGAAATGTAGATGGAGACAGTTTCGGAAGACAGAATGCAAGAAATAAAATGGCAAATGGTAACAGAGATTTCTTAGCTGGTAGCAGATTGGGATATTGTGACTGCCGGGGCATTGTGACACACAGAATGTCATCGGTATGTGTGGATAGAAACTGTGGGTAAGTGCAACGGTCTTGAGAGTTGTATTCCTGAACAATCTTTGTCTCGTGAGTGTATAGTATGTTTGATGATTTCGCAATCCAAGTGCATGCATTCAAAGAAAAATCGTGAGTTTTGAAAAAGGGAGAAGGTTAGTTCGTTTCCCCGTTGGCTCTGCTTGACCTGTTTGTCTTTGATTTGGTGATATTGTATGTATCATTGGGGTAGCGTTGCTAAACAAGGCAATTTCAGTAATAAACATGCATGATTTCGTAAAAATATGACATAAGTATATAATTAAGAATAACTTTTTAGATGAACTGACAACTGTGACGTGGTTTAGGACATTGCATCCTCTCTTGCTATGGAAGTTTGAGGGTCCTCCTCAAAATTCTGCCCCAATTTCTAATTGGGAGTGGGAAGGGGGGAATTGTGACCGAACCCATAGGGCTGCCTGCGTATCCCCTCTTAAACGGGAATTAGGTCAGGCATAGTTCATTTTACATCATGCAGGGAAACCATAAAGATTACACATAGTAGCACTTGACTGCATCTGAATTAATCAGCTTCTCCATCCATTTCTGCAAGTATGAGGGCTCCTCCTGTCAGAACCTGGTGAACCATGTACGAACCTAGCCAGTTGGGAGAGAACTTCCCTTTGGCTTCATCTTGATGTGGAAAAATTTTCTTTAACACCAACTGTCCCGGTGTGAACTGTCTTGGCTTGACTCTTTTGTTGAAGCCTTTGGACATTCTGCTCTGATAGAGTTGACCATGGAAAACTGCGTTCATCCTTTTTACATCTATAAGAGCTAGTTGCCCAAAATGACTTTTCACCCATTCTGCATCGTCGAGCTCAGCTTCCTGTATGATCTTTAGGGAAGGAATTTCTACTTCGGCGGGAATAACCACCTCTGTACCATAAAGTAGCATATAGGGGGTTGCCTCGGTCGATGTGCGTACTGTGGTGCTATACCCCAATAGAGCAAATTCTAACTTCTCGTGCCACTGTTTATGCATTTCTATCATTTTTCTCAATATCTTCTTGATATTCTTGTAGGCGGCTTTCACAGCTCCGTTCATTTGAGGCCGTTAGGATGTGGAATTCTTGTGGCTAATCCTGAAGGTTTCACACATACCTTTCATTAGATCACTGTAGATATTGGACCCATTATCAGTGATGGTCGACTCTGGGATACTGAATCGACAAACAATGTGGTTGCGGACGAAGTCTGTCACGACTTTCTTAGTTACTTCTCTATAAGAAGCTGCTTCCACATGGTGAAATAGTCGATCGCTACTAGGATAAACCTGTGTCCGTTGGAAGCAGCAGGCTCGACTGGTCCAACAACGCCCATTCCCCAGGCGGCGAATTGCCATAGTGAGCTTGTTGTGTGGAGCTCTGTGATGACCCAAATGGTCATCACATGTTTTAAATTAAATTCTATGTTTCCAAAGCCTTGAAAATCTAATTTAAAGTCACCTCGATTAGCGTGCATAGTTCGAGCGCGTAGCCGGAAAGCTTAAATTTTAAAATCAGTGAAAAATGATAAAATTTTGCTATAAAATGAGTTAATTTGACTTCGGTCAACATTTTGGGTAAACGGACCCGGACGCATGATTTCAAGGTCCCGGAGGGTCCGTAGGAAAATATGGGACTTGGACATACGCCCAGAATCGAATTTTGAGGTCCCAAGCCCGAGAAATGAATTTTTAAAGAAAATTCTTTTCTAAAATTATTTAAGGAAATTTAAAATGAAATTTGATTAGAATATGATGGTATCGGGCCTGTATTTTGGTTCCGGTGTCCGGTACAGGTCTTATATATGATTTAAGATATTTGTGCAAAATTTGGAGAAAAACGGATGTCGTTTGACGTGATTCGGACCTTAAATGTAAAGTTTGAGATTTTGGAAGTTTTGGAAAAATTCCTTGATTTTGATACTGAATTCGATGTTCATGATGTTATTGTGGTGATTTGAGTACTCGAATAGGTCCGTAGGATGTTTCTGAGGTTGTGTGGATATTTGGTTGGGAGCCCTAAGGGCTCTTGTGAGTTTCGGATATGTGTCAGATTGTTTTTGGACTTTGAAAAATTGCAGAACTGTTGTCTGCTGGTGTCCAATCATTTGTGCTATGCGATCACATAGCTAAGTCCGCGATCGCATAGTCTAATTTTCAGGGGTTCAGTTTTGTTCTATGCGATTGCATAGTATCTCTCGCGATCGCGTAGGGTTAAGTTTGAGAGGTCCTTTTTTGGTTCTATGTGATCGCACTGTCCACTCCGCTATCGCAATGTGTTAGGCCCCAGCCGTCATTTCCTTCTATGCGATCACATGGTATAGTTTGCGATCGCAGTGTTCAGCCTCAGTTATTCTATGCGATCGCATCCTTTTGTCCGCGATCGCATAGGCCAAATCCTCCCATTTGTTTTAAATGTTCAGAAACAGTAGCCATTTGGGATTTTTACCAAATTTCGTAACTCCTTCTTCTCCACACCTCTTGGGGGTGATTTTTGAAGAGTTTCTTCACCATAACTTCATAGGTATGTAATCCTAAGCTTGTTTTCTTTCACTTTTATCAACATCCATTAAATTTCTAGGCCTAAAACATGTGATTAAGGGTAGAAAATTAGGGATTTGGGTAGAATTAGGGCTTTTTGATTAATTGTTATTTAGACCTTATTTTGGGGTCGAATTTGAAAACAAATTATATATTCGAGCTCGTGGGTGAATGGGTGATCGGGTTTTTGTCCGAAACTCGCATTTTGACTAAGTGGGCTCGGGGTCTATTTTTTGGATTTTTGGGAAGAACGGTTGGAAGCTATAATTAAGCATTGAAATTGGATTGTTTAGCATTTATTGATGTTATTAAGTCGATTACGTATAGATTCGATTGCGTTGTAGCCAAATTTGAAAGGAAAAGCGGTGTTTAAGGCTTGAGTTGGCCGTGGAAGTTTGAGGTAAGTGTCCGGTCTAACCTTAGCTTGAGGGATTAGGATTCGTGTCCTATTTTCTAATTTCTTCTTGTTGAGTACGACATATAGGTATGGTGACGCGTATCTATACGTTGGTGTCGAGCATGACCGTGAGTCTTATATTGATAGATATTGTGTTCTTAAATGTTGCTATGGATGCTTTAATTGATGATTCTCGATATTGGGAAAAGATTTGGTTTATTATCTTGGATTTTATTTATGATTAAGTATTGGTGCTATTTGAGTTGAGTAAGAATTGAATTAGGATTGGTTATAGCTGATTTTTCCTTATCGGGATGTTTGTTTTGGTATTGTTGTTCCCTTGCCGGGAAGTCATTATATTGCTTTTGTTCCCTTGCTGGGATTCCTTTTGTTTTTGTGTTGGCTTGCAAATGGGATCGGGTGGTACGCCTACCACGAGATATAATGAAATGGGAGCGGGTGGTACGCCTACCACGAGATATAATGAAATGGAAGCGGGAGGTACGCCTACCATGAGATATAATGAAATGGGATCGGGTAGTACGCCTACCACGAGATATAATAAAATAGGAGCAGGTGGTACGCCTACCACAAGATATTATGAAATGGGAGCGGGTGGTACGCCTACCATAAGATACTATAAAATGGGAACAGGTTGTATGCCTACCACAGGATATGAGAAATGGGATCGGGTTGCACGCCTGCAACAAAATATGAACCGAAAGTGAAATATGTCTTTGTTTTACTTATCCTTGTTAGAAGTTGAATTTTGGTTTCCTTATAATTCTCTTGAGATTTTGTTTTATCTGTTATCTCCTGAGCATGTTCCTCTTCCCAACTTTTAAATTGTTCATTCCAGTTTATTTTTCCATTGTGTGTGTGTGTGTATATATATATATATATAAATAACTGCACAGGTTTATCTGGAGTCTGGTCCTAGCGTTGTCACTACCTCGCCAGGGTTAGGCCAGGCACTTACCAGCACATGGGGTCGGTTGTGCTGATACTACACTCTGCACTCTGTGTAGATACGGAGTAGCACTTGATTAGAAGCAGTAGGGGAGCCAGCCTTCAATCCATCGAGACTCCGAGGTAGCCCTGCATGCATCCGTAGGCCTGGCGTCTCCTCTATCTTATATTACGTTCTGTTGTCACTTGTATCTGAGACATACGGTGTTTCTTTCTTTCAGACTGTTATATGTAGTAATCATAGTTAGTCCGTGAATGTTGTGACACTGGTTTCTGGGTAGAGACATATCTTGGCTATTCCTTTCTTTTGTACGATTTTGGTATTATAATTGTTTAAGTCTTCCGCCTATTCTCATATTCCGCTATTATTTGATGGTGTCACACCTCCTTTTTCACACACCTACCCCGAAGGATAAATGTATAAGGGAGTTTTTCCATTTAAAGTGACATTATTCGAAATGGGATTACTTATTCGATTTTTAGAGTCGCCACTTGGGATAGGATTGGCTTTTTGGTGTCCCAAGTCACCGGTTTAATTTAAATCCCAAATCGAGGAAAATTGTCGATTCCCGATTGGAGTCTGCGAACCAGAAATTCTGTGTAAGGAATTCTGTTGACCCGAGGGAAGGTGTTAGGCACTCCCGGACCCCGTGGTTCTAGAACGGTTGCTTAAATTATTATAAATGGCTAAAAATCTGATTTTTATACATATTCCAACCTATAGTGCAATTTTAGAATTATTTACCGCTTTTAATTATTTTTTATAAAAATGAACGTCGTTTAAGAACGTGTTTTCGGATCACGTCACATGAAATGCACCCGGATCCTCGACACATTCTTATTCAACGTTTTCGGATTTGGATTTGGATTGCATGAAATGCACACCTGTATTTTGGAAGATAAAATTATTAAAAAGCGCGCCTAAAGCGACTAACGTATTATTTACTTTTGGAAAGGCCGTGAAATTTGCTAAACGGCCCGTCCCGAATCTCTAAGTATTTTTAATCAAGGAATTAATGAGGGTCCCGCAATTGTATATTTAATTTGGCGAGGCTCGTCTCATATTATTTATTAAAAGGTCAATCTAAAAACAACCAGCATTTGATAAACACATTGAAATCTCAGCATTTGATTCCACATTGAAACCAATATTGGAACAGTCACCTGAAGCTCAAAACTACAACCATCCTAGTAGCTTCAACTGAGGCTGTTTACAGTTGGCAAATATATTTATACATCAGTCCATTTCATCAGTCCACATACAGAAATTCCTATTAAATAGTCCTTTATATAGTCCTTTACACAGTTCAATTAAACAGTCCTTTATACAGTCCAATTAATCAGTGGTAAGGCTAGCAAACTGATTCCCAGAATTACACACATCAATTCCTATTTAATTACAAAAAAACAGAATTTCATCTAACTATGAAGAGCAGTAGGAATGCAGTAGGCTAATTGAGCATGAGAAATTGTGCATTGACTTTTATTCACTTGCAAACAGATGCTATACAGCTGTGTAGAAACAGAATGAGTACCTGGAGATTGAAATATAATAAGAAAGGAGAGATCAGCAGCAGTTCAAAGCACAGCAAAAGAATCAGCAGTATCACAACAAGTCAACATAAAATCCAGCAATGAAAAACCAGCCAAACAAGTCCAAAAATTGATTGAGCAGACAAATCTAGCTTGAAATCAGCCCAGGAGATGTTTCAAACCCAAATCAATAAATAAACCAACTAGAAACAACTTAAACAGACCCAAATGAGTTGGAAAATGTATCCAGGAACACTCAACAACTTCAGCATTTCAATGTCAAACCCGAGGATGAGAATTAATGCCGAGAACTCAAAAATCAACTTAGAGAATTCAATTGAAACATTGTTTTTTGAGTTTTCTACTGTATTTTTTAATTGTTTTTTGGTTTTTTTTTGGAAGAAATTAGATCTAAATGAAGGTTTGGAACTCTACAAGTTCAGGTTTTGAATATTTGAATTTGGAATTCAAATTTCAGATCTTAAACTTGCAGAAAATGTGTATCTGGGGGAAATTTAGAAGCTGGAATTTTTTGAATTTTTCAGATGTGTGAAAACCTTGGGGAATTTTTCAGAGATCAAAAGCTTGTTAAACAAGGCATTAGGGGTGCCTTTTATAGGCAAAGAATGGGGCAGAAGATTCTGGAAATTTTTACCCATTTTCCCTCCTTTTTAATTTCAGATTTCATTTATTAACCCTTCAATCTCTGACTTGTTTCTCAAGTTACTGCCCTAAGTTTATTAAAATCTACACTAAAGTCCTATTCTAGAAGGCCCTAGGGTGTTCTTTTGGCTATACAATACCTAGATTACCCTTACCTTGGTTTTAAATTTACCAATTCTAATTAAACTACCCTTTTCTCATGCCTAAACTATCCTTAAAATCCCCTGAAATTACCAACTATATAAACTGATCAGTTTTACCTAAAAAATCTAACTATAGTTAAACCTAGTGACTAAATCAGCTATAACCAATCATCCTAGCTTGAACATTGAACTAATCAACACCAATTAACACCATTATTGAACTAACAACTAATCAACAAAATCATAAACTAAAATTAATCCCAAATCAGTTCTAGAAGAACAAAACAAACAAAAATCAATATGAACAAACTAAAATTTTATTTGCACAGATTTAAAGAAACTTAAACTTTATACTACTGAACTGAAAAACCTCTTATCAAACATATAAAACTTAACTAATTACTGGAATCAAGTCAAATCCCAAATTAATACCTCATGAACAGAACAAATGAGCAACCTAATTAAACTAACTACTAATTGGACCATTTAACATTTGAATCATTCAAACTAATCAAAATCGAATCAAAATTTAAACAACGAAATAAAAATTAACCTAAAAAAAATTAACCTAAATATTTATAACAGTCAAAAAGACGAATTAATGCTAACCTAGACTGGAGACTAAAACTATGCTCAATTGAATAGACAGAGCAACAAATTAAACTAAAACTAAAGAAAAGACAGAGAAAAACACTAACTGAAATTTGGCCTTCATAAAATCTTCGAAATTAACTTCAAGTAAATATTATATGTCCATTTCATAAGAAATAGACCTATAATATTAACCTGAGGTTACTCGACTTGAAAATCCTCAAAACAGCCCAAAAGCGTACAACCCTAGATTCAATATTTGTCCAATTTTAACGGGTTTTAAAGGGATTTAGTTAGGGATTAGGGGTGAGGGAGGTCCAGGGATTATAGGGTGTGAATTTGGGGAAGTTTGGACGAACTAGGGTTTTGGCCAAAATTTTGATTTAATATTCGACCAGATTGACTGAGATTCGAGGAAAAAGGGTTGGGTATTTGGGATGAGAAGCTTAAGGGGAGTTCATGGTGAAATTTTGGGGTCGTTTGGAGGATTTTGTGTTTTTGGCCGAAATTTTGATCGAAGATTCGAGAGTCTTGGTTTGGAATTGAGAAAAACTAAGGTCAGATATGAAGAAAGGAGGCGAAGAAGCA
>MU683904.1:67331-78917 GCA_026770625.1 Nicotiana glauca
GTATTTGGGATGAGAAGCTTAAGGGGAGTTCATGGTGAAATTTTGGGGTCGTTTGGAGGATTTTGTGTTTTTGGCCGAAATTTTGATCGAAGATTCGAGAGTCTTGGTTTGGAATTGAGAAAAACTAAGGTCAGATATGAAGAGAGGAGGCGAAGAAGCACCTGTGGTGTGATTTTAGGGTCCATCGGAGCATCGCCGCCGGCGGAGGCGATTTCTGGCCGGCGGCGGACGACGGAGTAAGGCAGAGATAAGGTCGGGTTAGGGTGTTCGGCAGAGGCGTTACAGGGAAGAGATAGTCGGTACGAGGAAGGGGGTTTGGTCTAGGGTTGATGGGATTTTTAGGATAGCTATATTGAAATGGGGGAATCAATGGGGACCGTTGGATTGAAGATAATAGACGGCCAGTATTGTTTGGCGACAAAACGTCGTCGTTTTGTTAAAAGGGGGATCAGTAGGGGCCGTTGGATGCTCATGGATGAATGGCTGAGATCAAACGACGCCAAACGGCGTCGTTTCAATATAAAGGAAGGCAGGCCGGGCAGCGGTTGGGTTGGACTGGGCAATGGGATTGGGCTGGGTAATTTTTTAGTTTGGGCCACACAAAATAATTTGAAATTAGCCCAATTCGGGCAGCCTCTTTTCCCTTAATTTCTTTTTATTCAATTTCTTTTTATTTCTTTTGTTTATTTATTTTGTATTTTTTGTATTTTTTTATTTTTTTCTGATTTTATTAAAATGCTAAAATAGACTCACAATCAACTTAATACTAAAAATTAGAATTCCTAGTTAACTCCTAAAAAGAAAAATGCAAACTAATACTAGTTTTGAACTAAAATGCAAAACAGACCCTTTTTGTTATTTTTTTTATATTTTGTTCTAAAACAAATTAATACTAAAATATGAAATTAAATCCTAAATGCAAAATGCATATTTTTTGTATTTTTATATGAATTATTATGCACAAATAAAAATGCAACAATTAACACAAAATTCACAAAAAATTGTAAAGTAATAAAGAAATCATTTTATTTGGAATTTTTTGGGAATAATTTGCTTAGGGCAAAAACCACGTGCTCACAGCTGCCCCTCTTTGCCCGAAAACACGAAGAGTTTTCGTGCAAAGACAAGTGAGCGGAAACGAGCAATTTTTGCCCGTTCGCATATTCCGTGTGAAGCATTTTTCGAAAGAGCTGACCGCACCCTGCTTCAGAGGCTGCCTACATATCCTTGGCTAAACAGGAATCAGGTCAGTGTAGTTCAGGAAGGTTTGGTAGCTGGGACTACCAGGAGCTATGATTTCACTGTTGTTGCTGCTGCTACTGCTTGCTGACCTCCTTATTACACCAAAAAGGATAATCAAAGCTAAGCTAGCTATGCCTATCAACTATGAGTTACAAGATTTCTATCTATGATTCCCTTGAAACTTGATCTTGAGTCTTAGCTGATTTTGCTGTGGGCTGTGATTTGAATCTTGATGCTCGTAAGTTGTAGGTGTTTACTTCTTCATGAAGCATTGGGTCAAGATAGGATCATCGGAGCTTATGACTTCAATCAGGTTTTGAGAAATCTGCACCCTTACTTGCTTCACGTTTGAATTCATTTCTTTTGTTTTTTTTCTTTTCTTGATTTTGAATTGATATTTATTCGATTGGTCATCTCGCACCTTGTGTCTTGAGATCAACCTGCTTAAGATACCAAAACAAACAAACGAACGAAATTTTCTGCCCCAGTTTTTACTAGAAAAATTTCGTGAGTTAGTTGTGACACATATCTAAGCAATTAAATCAGGATTGTGTATCTCTGTGAATGAATCCAGGTTATGCTAGAAGATGACCGGGTTATGCCGGAAAAAGAAAAGGGTCTCGGGTTATGCCGGGACTTGGGGAGAAACAAGGCTCCTTGGGTTATGCCAGGACTTAGAAAGAAAATGCTCATTGGGTAATTCCAGGGAGGTCCATGGGTTATGCCGGGATTTAGAAAGAAAAGGCTCCTTGGGTTATGCCAGGGAGGTCCACGGGTTATGCCGGGATAAAAGAAAATGGTCCTTGGGTTATGCCAGGGAGATCCTCGGGTTATGCCGGGATTTGGAAAGAAAATGCTCCTTGGGTTATGCCAGGGAGTTCCTCGGGTTATGCCGGGATTTGAAAAGAAAAAGCTCCTTGGGTTATGCTAGGGAGATCCTCGGGTTATTCCGGGATTTGGAAAGAAAAATCTCCTTGGGTTATGCCAGGGAGATCCTCGGGTTATGCCGGGATTTGGAAAGAAAATGCTCTTTGGGTTATTCCAGGGAGATCCTCGGGTTATGGTGGGATTTGGAAATAAAAGGATCCTAGGGTTATACCAGGGAGGTCCTCGGGTTATGCCGGGATTTGGAAATAAAATGCTCCTTGGGTTATGCCAGGGAGGTCCACAGGTTATGCCGGGATAAAAGAAAATGGTCCTTAGGTTATACCAGGGAGATCCTCGGATTATACCGGGATTTGGAAAGAAAATGCTCCTTGGGTTATGCCAGGGAGTTCCTCGGGTTATGTAGGGATTTGGAAAGAAAAAGCTCCTTGGGTTATGCCAGGGAGATCCTCAGGTTATGCCGGGATTTGGAAAGAAAATGGCTCCTTGGGTTATGCCAGGGAGATCCTCGGGTTATGCTGGGATGGTTAAGGAATGGGGTCCTATGCTACCATGATTTGTTTTTCTTTTGGGATTTTCATTTTCATTTCTTTTCTTCTTTCTTTTTCTTTTGTTTTTCTTTTTATATATTTTCCTTTTTATTTAGAAAAACACATGAGAGAATTTGGGGGGAACTTCCCTTTCTGTCACTTTCCTTCTGTAAAGCTATTTCAGCGCTTGCGCATTTATTTCTTTCTAGGTTGCACGGTTGCCCTGAATAAGACCTGTTTTCAACAAAGAACAATTTGTTAGTTTGAAACGGTGGTTGGCTTTTTGGCCTTGATCATCCCAATTGCTTGATCCCGGCCCCCTTTCTGTTGAGAAACTTTGCTTTTTGTTGGCCTTGAAGGCGACTCTCTTTTCAAACCGACTGGGTTCCACTCTCAGGGTTTCATTATAACTCGCCCGTATGGGCTCTGTCCTTTTCACATTATTCTGCCTTCGGGACCTTTGTCTTTGACTTTCTTTCTTTTCAAATGCCTTTGCTTTGAGAATATCAAACACTATGGCCAGTCGGGATTGGCCTGACGCACTCGCTGAGGCTGGGCATTTTCTTCGACTCTGACCAGGCGGAGCCTGATAGAACCAATCCTGCCACCTTTCTTTGTAGTAATTTCGTAATCATTGTTAAATCGAAAGGGATTCAAGGAAGAAATATACAAAATGCAAGCGAATGAGTTTAAAGAGAGGCATGCCTTTCGGGAGGGGGGAGGGGAATAAGGACTTATCTGGGGTGTGCATACTGGCTTCAAATGAACATGACAAGCTTCTTGGACTGGACGCCCGACCAACACAAACTTTCCAGCTTCTCGTGAACCCACTGATCCGCATTTCAAAACCAGGGAACCTTGCCAGGACTCTTTTAGTGATGAGATGTCTTGTTTTTGGTCGACAGCGCCCTTTGCGGGTTTTCGCCAATCGACCTCTCTCATTTCTCTTCTCACCGTCGCCCGAAGGTTTTCACCGATAAGACTCTCTCATTTTATTTCTCTCGATTTGAATTGTATCAGATTCCAACAATGACGTTTTCCACTTCCCTGCCTTTACCAATTGATCGGAAGGACTAGGACAAGGTCTTTGGGGTAAAAGGATTTTGGGTGGAACTACAACTTTGGAACCATTTCGGCGGATTCAGGATCGAACCATAATATCATCTTCCCCAGTTTCAATTTTTTGGGGTAATTGGAATTTTTGTTTTGGTGTGACTGAACTTCAGGGAGAGGCTGCCTATGTACCCTTTCGGGATCAAGTCAAACGTAGTTCATGCAACAATTTTTGTTTTTGTTTTGTTTTGTTTTTCTTTTCTCTTTCTTTTTCCTTTGCTTTTTCTTTATTCTTTCTTTCTTTTATTTTCTTTTTTTCTCTTTTTTTTTCTTTTTCTTTTCTTTTTCTTTTTCTTTTTTCTTTTCTTTTTCTCTTTTTTTTTTCGGTAGTACTTCCGGGTTCCAAAGAGGGTGAACAAAAAAGCATAACCGGCTCAAAGGGTTTACAATGATTGATAGTGTTTGGGGTAGCGGGAAGGAAAGTCTTCGTCATCTCAATTACGCAAAAGCCATCGCCGTAGGAGGTCTAGATATAGTACCTTTTACTGCATCTGCATTGACTGCTGTTTCAGGATCATTTCCTTCAATGTCTCCCAGATACAATGCTCCTCTCAGCAATATTTTCCAGATGATGTATGGACCCTTCCAATTAGGAGAGAATTTTCCTTTTGCTTCCTGGTGGTGAGGAGGAATGCGTCTTAACACGAGTTGACCCCTTCAAAATTCCTGGGACGCACGTTCTTGTTATAGACACTATCACACCTCCTTTTTCCCGAGCTTATACAGCTTTTACTACACCCCGGGAAGGGATATAGTAAAGAAAGGAGTTTTTCCAATTTAAGGACAATCGAAACGGGGTTCGTTTTTATTTAAGATTCAGAGTCGCCACTTGGGAGATTTATGGTGTCCCAAGTCACCGGTTTGAATCCCGAATCGAGGAAAGGTTTGACTCTGTTTAACAGTCGCGAACCAGAAATCCGGGTAAGGAATTCTGTTAACCCGGGAGAAGGTGTTAGGCATTCCCGAGTTCCCTGGTTCTAGCATGGTCGCTCAACTGTTATATTTGGCTAAAATTTAATTTTTTTAAACATGTTACCCTACTTGTGCAATTTTAGAATTATTTACCGCTTTTTATCAATTATTTTTATTTAAGAAAGTGAACGTCGTTTAAGAACATGTTTTCAGATCACGTCACATGAAATGCATCCGGATCCTCGACACATTCTTATTCGACGTTTTTGGATTTGAATTTGGGTTGCATGAAATGCACACCCGTATTAGGAAGGTAAAATTATTAAAAATCGCGCCTAAAGCGACTAACGTATTGTTATCTTTTGAGAAGGCCGTGAAATTCGCTAAGCGGCCTATCCCGAATACTAAGTATTTTTAGTAAGTAATTAATGAGGGCTCCGCAACTATTTATTTAATTTGGCGAGGCTCATCTCATTTATTATTAAAAGGCCAAACTAAAGTAACTAAATTTTCTATTTTTTGTGTTTTGTCTCTAAAGAGTCACATATCCAAAAGATAAAAGTAGCTGAAATGAGGATGTTGAGGTGGATGTGTGGGCACACTAGAAAGGATAAGATTAGTAATGATAGCATTCGAGAGAAGGCGCACGTGGCCCCTATTGATGACAAGATGCGGGAAGCGAGGCTCAGATGGTTCGGTCATGTACAGAGGAGAAGCCTAGATGCTCCAGTAAGGAGGTGTGAGCGGTTGGTCGTGGAAGGCACGAGAAGAGGCAGAGGGCGGCCAAAGAAGTATTGGGGAGAGGTGATCAGGCAGGATATGGCGAGGCTTCAGATTTCCGAGGACATGGCACTTGATAGGAAGTTATGGAAGAAGAGTATTTCGGTTATAGGCTAGGAGGTAGTGGACTAGTTCGGTGGGTTTTTGTCTAAGATAGCTAGGGGCAATGTCGAGTTTTACTATTTTCTATTTACGATGTAGGATCGATTTACAAACCATCGTTTCTGCTTTGAACTATTATTATTATTATTTTTTTTCTTCTCCTGCTTTCTATGTTCCTTTTACCGTATGATTTCCGCGGTGAATCTAATACTCTCTTCTTTTGTCTTTTTTGTCTTTTTTATCATATTGAGCCGAGGGTCTTTCGGAAACAGCCTCTCTGCCCTCTTGGGGTAGGGGTAAGGTCTGCGTACACACTACCCTCCCCAGACCCCACTTGTGGGATTTTACTGGGTTGTTGTTGTTGTTGTTGTTGTTGTTGTCTCTAAAGAGTCAAGTAATCCATAATTATAAATTCGAATCTCGAATTCAAGTCTGAATTCAAACAAAAGGATTAAACCTTTTAGCTTGAACCCGCTACCTAATTCAAGATCCAAATTCATATTTATGGATTTCTTTTCCATATTCCTAATTATTTACTTTTAACATTATTGTATTTGGGACTTTTGATTTTTCCCTTAGATCTCGGCAATTTTGGGCCTTGAACTATTGGACCAAAAATCCGTGAATGCTGTTGCCTTTCCGTTGGGCTTCAGGACCAGCTTAAACAAATAGCACTACAATAGGCTACCAAAGAAAGGACAAGGGATCGAAACCCTCTGGAGTTGATGAGTCCACAATTTATTTAACTATTAAATTGTCTCCACTACTTATGGGTGCGTTCAACAATCAACAATAAAATGAACAAAGCTTTGGATTACTAAAATCTAAAACGATTCTATTAATACTAAACATTTCGTCTTTTAACAAATTTTAACTATTGTTATTAATTCAAAATTCCTATATCCTATAAATTCACAACTGAACTATTGAAATTTCATCAATATGCTAGATGACTTAGACACATGGAGTTACATTTCATCTTTGTTAATTCTCAACAACTAAAGCTATTATAAAACGAAATTAACAGAATGATATTAACGAAATATTTCCAGCTTTTTCTTTACATACTATATTAAATGAAACTCCAGATCTAGCAATTTACTTCACTATTATAAAGGATTCTAAGTACTTCAAGCACATTATTACAGGCCAAATACCAATTATAATCCAAACATTCTAAAAATCCAAATATACAGTCCATGAATTTACTTACAATTCCATACAGGAGCTCTAAGTTCATTCCTAGCTCATTTCATTTACAATAGATTCAAATTATTGTCCATATGCAATTATATTTCCTAGCTTGTGAAACTGTGATGAAACTATGAATCAATTAATAGTGCGAAAAGGTAGATTAACAATTTATTTCATTTTTTCAGTCCAAATTTTGAGTTTACAGCAGTGTACCTGGAGAAATAGAAAGGAACAAGTGAGAAATCAGTAGCAATTTACGCAGCAACAGCAACAGGATGATTAAATCCAGACATAGCCTCACAACACCCAGGATTAAGCCACAGTAAGAGATTTAAACCAGAGGAAAAGACACTCGACCAGTCCAATGCAATTTCACAGAATTTCATTTACTAGAACTGGAGAAAATCAATACACAGCCTTCAAAATGATCAATGAAACAGTAACCTTTTGGATTTTTCTACTAGATTCTAATGTTTTTGAGTTTTTGAAGTGATGAATTTCGAAATTTAGATCTAAAAATGATAGATTGCTTTTGAGAGAAATTTCAGATTTTTTCAAAACTTCTAAAACAAGGCATATCAATGCCTATTTATAGATGTAAAGTTGGAGGGAAACTCAAATTTGAGTATTTGTACATTAGTCCCTCTTTTATTTCAATTCTACCCTTTATTTTTAACTTGTAATACAATTAGCTACACTTATTTATTAAGAACTATACTAATACCCCAATCTAGAATATTCTATTCTATTGTAATTCCTTACTTACCCTCACTTCACTTTAAAAAGTACTAAACTACCCATTTTTATGCCCCTATTACCCCTAAAATTGCATCATTACTACTATTAAACCATTTTCCTATACCCAAAATACCCTCCCTTCCTTCTGTTAATTACTACTAACCCTGTTTTATATCCCCAAAATGCCCCTGAAATTGAATTTACTAAGTAAACCTACTGTAATTCAACCCTTTTACCCCTGAATTTATTTAACCCAAATCTAATTTATTTTAATTCTAACCTTAACTAACTACTAATCAAAAATCTAACAGCTATAACCAATACTAATTATCAAAACCGTACTAATATCAGAAATTAACAACAGGAACAATATAAACCATATTGTCCATGACCAAAATCTAATTCACTGCTAATTATCCTTAACTATTTGATTAGCTAATAGTAATCACGACAGAATTTAAAACTTAATAATATCAAATTTTGATTTTTAAACCTAAAAATACTACTTTAAAACAGAAATTAAAAGACAACCCTAATTAGACTAATAGCAAACAAAAATCAATTAAAACATGATGAGACATAAAAGACAAACGCATGCAAAAAATAAAAGAAACTTAAAACAGAAAAATAAAGAAAAGGATTCGAAGAACTTATCTTGGTTTCTTTCTTCTTTTTTTTAGCTTGTTTCGATCACTTTTTGAGTAGAACTTATTTGAATTCTTTAGGTTTCATGACCCGTAACATACCTAATGGTGTGTTTTTCTAAAAGAAAACACCTATTAGGTGTGTTACGGTTATGAATCCCCAAAGATTGATCGGAGATTCTTGACCAGAAAACTTGAATTTGAAATTTGAGGATTTCTGATGGGTTTTGAGAAAAGAGGATATGGGGGAATGGGTAGTGAATATTCAGGCGTGTCTATGGTGTGAATTAGGGGTTATTTGGATGAAGTGTTGTTCGCCGGAGAAAGGGTTCTAGCGAGACAAAATTGGATATTCGACAAGATGGAGTAATATTCGAAGGAAAACAAATAGAGGGGTGGAAAGAGGAGTTCATTGCGGACCAACGGTATAATTTTGGGGGTCGTTGGTGATGGTGATGTTTCCCGCCGGCAAGGGTTCCGGCAGAGTCTGTGGAACAGGGCAGCTGGGAAGATGATGAAGTGATTATAATATTTTATTTTCCGGTTTTTTGTATCAATACATATTACAAATCATTAATTGACCACAACCGTTGGATCAAACAATTTTGACGGTTCAATTCACTTGGCATTCAAACGACGTCGTTTGGTTTATGAAAGATCAGGTCGTGACCGTTGGATCATGGGTGATCAAGGGCCTGGGTGTGTAGCACTGATTTGGGCTTGGGCAAATGGCCCAATTTATTTAACAGCCCTTTTTCCTTCCTCTTATCTTTTATTTACTTTTCTTGTTTTTTACTCATTTTGTATTTTCAATTTGTATTTATTTTTGTTTATTTGTATTTTTTTTTTGTATTTTCCAGCTTATATATTTTATATCAAATTTGTTTTCTGATTTTATAAAATTGAAAAATTAAACTAACAATTAAACTAATTAGACCCTAAAACCATTTAATCAATAATTTGTAGCAATTTCCAAAAAATGCTATTTTTTTATTTTTTCTTAAATTGTTCCAAAATAAATTAATACTAAAATTGTGAAATTAAAAATCCTAATGCACATGCATATTTTTTGTATTTTTAATATGAATTATTATGCAAATAATTAACAAATATCAACAAAATTGTAAAAATCAAGAAAATCATTTTGTTTGGATTTTTTAGGAATAATTTGCTTAGGGCAAAAATTACGTGCTCACAGACGCGGGTCATTCTTTGTTAGTACAACTGCCCGGATGTGCCCTGAGTACACTCTTTTGTTGTAATGTGTGGACCTTTCCAACTTGCGAACCAATTTTCCTTCAATTGTTCCAATTCTTTGTTTTATTTCCTCAAGGTTACATTCTTTGCATTTTGACTCTTGATTCATGATTTCGAAATCTGACAGCGTTTTGGGATCTAGGCATGAAGTCCGCAAGCATGTCATGTTATTTAAAGTTGCATTATAAGAGCTAAAGAGAAGAAATGAATAAGAAAAAATAGCAAAATCAGAAAGAATAAAGAAAAATAAACGATGAAATATTGATTTCATTTCTTGGAATTTTGAAGATAACAGGGTTCACATTCGGGAATTTAAAGACAGAAAACCACAGGAAACATCCGAGTTACACCCTGGAATAACTCGGGATGCAGAAAAAGTGGCAGGGCTAATCTACCGAGACTCCCGCCTGATCGGGAATGGCGTAGCCTTCCAGTTTTGGAGTTTGGCGCTTGGTCCCATGTATAGCACCTCAGCGGTACTAGTGCCCTCTCCCGGCTGGACCATGTGTGTTTCGTAGAGCATTTTCCTCATTGCCCCATGTATTTCCTCAGTTTCTTCAGCCGTGAAAACCTCATCATATTCCTCTTTACTGTACTTAGGCTTGAGAAAAGTCTCATTCAAATGTACCACCTCATAGTCGGCCATTTTCACTTTTTGAAAGAACACTTCGACTTCCCCAGCATTCACAGGCTTCTTAGTCGAGAAACGCCTTCTGGTGGCATTGTTTACTTCCTCTACGTTTGAATATTTCTCGACAGAGGTTTTTCCTAGAAGTTCTCCCGAGATTTCTTTGCCCTTGTATGTAACCACTGTTTGCTGATAGTTCCACGGCACCGCGGAAGGGTCGGTCATTGGCTTCTATGGTGCGCGTCCAATAACCACTGGCTCACTCAGCCGAGGTGGTTTAATTGTCCCCCGTGCCGCATAAGCCCTTTCGGCACATACATCTGTGTGCCCTTCTTCACTTCACACTTCCTCGGAGTGCTCACAACTAGTGGTTTCTCTTGACGACCTCGCGGCACATAAAGAACTTCGTGTTTAGGAGGCACCGGCTTTGCTTTTGTCTCAGTTCTCTCTCTAGGTTCAATGTTGACAGCTTTATCCTTCTTTTCTTTTTTTCTCTGTTTCAGAGCTACCTTGGGTTTCTTTTCGGCATTGGCAATAGCAATTATGGCTTTCAGAGCAGGGTCAAAGTCTCGGTCTTCACAAATCATACCAATTACCGGCCCGTTGTTATGAGTGGGCAAAGGGTCATTGGTAACATTTGGGATTTCTTCATCCCTCAACACTATTTTCCCTTGTTCGATCAAATCTTCTACAGCCTTTTTCAATGTCCAGCAGTCATTAGTATGATGGCCCTCTGCCCCTAAATGGTATGCACACCTGACACCCCGCTTATATGATGGTGATTTTGGATTTTGCCCGTTCGGGGGTATGGGTTGCAGCAAATACATCTGGACAAACTTAGGGAACAAGGTGGAGTAGGGTTCACCGATTGGTGTAAAAGTTTGTCGTCTAGGTGGTTCCCGAGGGCGGAAGTTATTTTGTGGTGGTCGGGGGTTATACTGGTTTTGGTAAGGTGGTTCGGTTAGCTTGTGGTTGCGGGCGGCCGAAAGGTTGAGCATTCATTACCGCATATGGTGGAGGAGCATAAGTCATATCTGTGTGAGGGTAATAGTGCTGAGGGGATCTTTCTGAGAACACCGGTCTAGGAGCCCGGTACCTTCTTCCGCCCGACGCCGCCATCACTGTTTCTTGTTTCTTCTTGCCCTTAGCCATTCCTCCTGACCCGCCTTGGATGGCTTGGGAGGTTGCCCTTATGGCTGACTGACTCAAGATTCTGCCCGTTTTTAGCCCATTCTCTACCATTTCTCCGATCTTTATTGCCTCTGCAAAAGGTTTACCCATAGCGGACATGATGTTTTGAAAATAATCTGCCTCCTCAGCCTGTAGAAAGACAATGACCATCTGAACCTCATCCATTGGAGGCTTCACTCTTGACGCCTGTTCACGCCATTTGATTGCATATTCGCGGAAACTCTCTGAGGGCTTTTTCTTTAGGTTTGCTAAGGAGTTCCTGTCTGGTGCAATGTCTATATTGTACTGAAATTGTTGGACAAAATCTCGGGCAAGGTCATCCCAGATATGCCATCGAGATATGTCCTGATCCATGTACCATTCTGATGCT